>JAJPUD010011341.1:0-55199 GCA_023553655.1 Myrmecobius fasciatus | reverse complement strand
TAACTGTGTCCCGTCATGATGATCCAGATGGTAGAGTCACCTTCAGCTGCATAGCCACAGGCTTTTACCCTCGCTCTATTCAGCTGCTTTGGGAGAAAGATGAGCAGCTGGGTGTGTGGGGGCAAGAGAGCTCCAGTGGCACCTTACCCAATGCTGACTCTACCTTCTACCTACATATCACACTGGCACTTCCTCCTGGTGATTCAGGGACAGGTTATAGCTGTGTGGTAGAGCACAGTAAGCTGCAGACACCAGCTGTGTATCCTGGTAAGTGTTTTTCACAAGCTATGTGGGCCATGGAATGAAATGTTTCAACCTTTCCCCTACCTTTTCCACACTAAGTAATGTTTCACAGAGCAGGGTTTTCACTGTTCTCCAATTGTCTTTCCTCTAAAAAAACATTTTTTGCTTACTTGTTGCTTTTCACACCTTGTAGTCCCTGAGAAACCTTCTATGCAGAGGCCATGGGTAATGATCCTGGGTGTCCTAACAGTTATCATGCTGGTGCTGGGCTGTGCTGGGACCTTCATCATACAAAAGAAGAAGAAAACAGGTACATTTGTGATGGGGGAGTGGGGAAACTAATGATGCAAAGTTAAGATGAGGAAAGGAGTATAAGTGAGGATATTACACCATCCCTAGATTTCACCAAGTTCTTAGGAGAATGATGTCTCTCAGAGACTTAGAGATTGAAGAGATCTTAGATAGTATATCTAATACAATTACTATAACTTTCTTGAAAAACAGGCATCTAAGATTCAACTTATTGACCTCTGATGACAGGGAATTTACTTCATCCTAGGACAATCTATTCAATTTTTAGACTTTTAGAAAACTTCTCCTGACATCAAGCCTAAATCTATCTCTGAGCAAACTCACCAAATTTCTTTTAGTTCTCTTTACTGGGTATAAGAAGGTCAATTTGAATATCTCTTTCACATGGCAATTATTTAAATATTTGTATTATAATCACCTGCCTCTTCTGTCCTGGTTTTTTTTCCAATATCTTCAGCCATTGCCATAGTCTCTAGCTCTTTCACCATCAGAATAGATTTCTGGATATTATTCCTGAAATGTAGCATTGAGAATTGAACATGAAACTCCAAATGAGGTGTGACCAGGAAGAATACAGGGACTCTGTCACCACCACATTCCTAATTGCTTAATGAAACCTAAAAATAGCATTAGCTTTTCAATATGTATTCATTATAATAGCCAAATGTCTTATATCAACATGCCATCCATTTTTTTTTGCTATATATCTAATTTTTATCATTCTGAGCTACTTAGTAACTCAGGGTCAAGAACAAATCAATTCTTATTAATTAATAAATATAGCCAATTTCCCATTAATTAACTTTGGTTAATTAATGAGGCTGTACTCTAATTCATTAAATATAAATAATTTAATAATTAAAGAAATCACCTTTCACCCTGTTCACATATAATTTTTTTTGCTGAAGCAATTGGGATTAAGTGACTTGCCCAGGGTCACACAGCTAAGAACTGTTAAGTGTCTGAGGCCAGATTTGAACTCAGGTCCTCCTGACGTTTGGGCTGGTGCTCTATCCACTGCACTACCTAGCTGCTCCTCACATATAATTTAAAAACAATTTAAAGCAATAACAAAGCAAAGAAAATTATTTACTATATTTTGATTAAATGAATGCCCCTAGCCAGTTACCACCAAATCTCAGTGTAATGCTAAATGACTCTTTTCACTTCTCTAAATAATAAAATCCCATATCATTCAATTTACTCCAGTCCCCCCCAAAAATTGCTTTTTCATGTCTTTTTAAGGCAAGCGTCAAATTTAGTCACTCAATAAATAAGTTAAATTATGTTTTTTTTTTACTTATCTCCTCAATAATCTTAGGAAACAACATTTACAAAATCATTCTACTTGCCAGATCCTAACAAACTCTTCACAGAATCCTCCTTGTAAAAATTCTTTATAAAATAACTCTTAGGGCAGTGCAGATGAGGAAAAAGTTTTACTTCACTTCTTCTGTAACTTCTCCATAGAGTTCTAATGGATCCTCTTGGATCACAGATAAAACTTAATTCTATGGGAAGAAGTACTTTATAATAAAATATTTTTCAACTGTCACTTCAAACTGCCAAGTTCACCTATAATCTATGTGAGAAGCATTTGAGGCAGCATTTTTATTCATATTGATTTTATGCAGTTTCCTAAAAGTCTCAGAAAAAAAATGCTCTCTTTCCCTGGTACCTTTGAAATTAATTTCTCATATAATTCAACAATAAGGCTTCACATTATTCCACAATAATTAAATGTGATTTTTTTTTTACAATCAGCATGGTATAGTGGAAAGAATGTTGGATTTGGATTCAGAAGAGAACTGAGTTTCAATTCCTCCCATCCTGACCCAAACATTTTTAGCATTTTGGCCATGAGTAAATAGCTCAATCTACCTCTCCGAACCTCAGTTTCCTCATTTGCAAACTAAAAATGATACTATAACTTTACAAGGGTATGTCACAGAATCATGAAATCTGAGTTTAAGGATCCATTGGCCATGTAGTAAAACCTTTCTATGAAAAGAATTCTCATTATAACATACCTGAGAAGTAGTTTACAGACTCTGACTGAAGACTTGCAAGGAAGGAAAATCAACAAGCTCTTGAGGCAAATCATTTTACTTTCATATAGCACTGCTATATGAAAGATAGTGTCTGAGGTGGTGTTGAACCCAAATTTTCCTAATTCAACATTTATAAATGACAGATAACTCCAGTGTATGCAGGAGAATGCTGGTCTATCCTCATGAACTCTCAGGTTTGATAAGAGATACAATCCTTCCATTCTACTTGAAAAAGTGCACAGCTATCTTTGGGAAGTACCATAGGAAATACTATGGCTTGGAGAAAGCAGACTGAACAAAATATAGACTCAAGTGTTTCCCAGCCTGTGGGCCTTCTACATTTACCTGTGTTTCTCTTTCAGGTCACAGAACTCATGAACAAGCCACAGTGGATGGTGATGAAACCCTGTAAAGGGAGCTGGAATTTGCCCAATAAATAGAATATATCACTGAAGAGAGCCTATAGGCATATACATAAATTCTACTATTCTGCTCTTTCTCTGAATCTCTCTTAATCAGGATAGATCTCTTTAACAATGACAGGAAACATTATTTACAAAATGTATTCTACTTGCCAGCTCCTACCGGACTCTTTATGATTCTTTATAATAATACAGTTGACGAAGTTCTGATGAAGAAAAATTTTACTTCACCTTCTTCCTCTGTCATTTATGTGACCCTGGGCAAGTCACTTAACCCTGTTTGTCTCAGTTTTCTCATTTGTAAAATGAGCTGGAGGAGGAAATGCCAAACCACTCAAGTACTTTTGCCAAGAAAACCTAAATTGAGATTACGAAGAGTCGGAAAAGAGTGAAAAATGACTAAACAACAATATCTGGAAACTAATAATCAAAAAATTATTGTTAAAATGAACTTCACTGAAAAGAACTGAATTGAATTGGAATTAATGGTCTCTATTCTCCTCTTCCTCCTCCTTCTTCTCCTTCCTTTTTCTTTTTTCTCCTCCTCCTTCTCCTCCTCCTCCTCCTCCTCTTCTTCTTCTTCATTCTTCATTCTTCTTCTAAAATCACTTCTTAAAAGAGATATAAAAATGGTGATTGAGTAAAACCTTCCAGAAGGAAATTTTACTTGGTCATCTGTAAGAAGATTCATACATTAGGGAAAATGGTAATCACACCATCTCAAAATGAGTAAAGATGTTAGAATTCAGGTATTTCTAGATGTCCCCAGTTTTTACAATATCAGCAAGCAGTTGTCCATCCTTTGCTTGAAGATCTTCAGTAAGGAAGAATCCACTACTTCTGGAGTGACCTCATTGCACTTCTAGAAAGTGTACATGCTTTAGAACTTTTTCTTTAATTGAAGGCAAATCTACCTTTCTCTGATTATCACCCAACCTTCTTAGATTGTTCCTCTGGGGCCAAACAGAACAAGTTCAACTCTTTCTTCAAGAAGCCCTTTAAATATTTCAAGGGATTCCTCCTATGCCTACTCTTCTTAATGATAGGCTTCCCCATTTAATTTCCATGTACTACAAATATGTAAATCAAACCTTATTTCTCTCTAGGTTGAATCACTTACCTAACCTAAACTAAGATTAGCAAGGCAGAAGAAATTACAAAGATGGCAGTTACCACTATAATCACTCTTTCAGGATTCTAAGGGTAACTTTAATCTATATAATCTACTCTTATTGCTATCACTATTGTTCTTGAGCTTCCTATTTGGATATGCTTCCCATTTGATAGATTAGCTAACCAAACTCAACTTTTAATCAGAAATATTTACTAAGCAAAAGACAAAGCAAGACTACAATAATTTAACATGCCATCTTAAACTGGGGTTGTTCTGTATCACCAATACACACTGTTCATAGGAGAGAATGGGAAGTGAACCATATGGAGAGTCATGTGCCTAGGCAACATATATGCTCAGATCAACTCAGAGCTCTGTACAATAGGTCTTTTTTTTTTTTTTTTTTGCTTTGGCAATTGGGGTTAAGTGACTTGCCCAGGGTCACACAGCTAGGAAGTGTTAAGTGTCTGAGACCAGATTTGAACTCAGGTCCTCCTGACTTCAGGGCTGGTGCTTTATCCACTGCGCCATCTAGCTGCCCCTGTACAATAGGTCTTGATGTCTTTTGTCTGCTTCAGAAAGAGTCTGAAAAATTCATTGATGGGCAAGGCTGCTTCTCCACTAGCTACTTCAATTGAGCTTCTTCTTTTCTAAGTCTCTCCATTTTGGGTAGGGCCAATTTTCTGCTAGTTAATCTGTTTGGGTTCTTGTTCTGTTTGGGTGCTGATCTATTAATACCTATTTCAGGAAAAACAAAAACCCCTGAAGACTTCACCAGATTGGTTCATTTAGTTGGATTCTGAAGAGTTTCTATTACTGAGACAGGAGATGGCAGCGTGGGCAAAAACTGAACTTTTTCTAGGAAAGCAGCAAGTGGCCATGTAAAATCTTTCTTCCTCCAGTTTGCTCTTCCTACACATTTCAGTGCAATCTCAGACCCAAACCAGTATTACTTATTTGATGTGACTCACCTTTCTCATGGTGATGAAGCAAAATCCACAGTTCTGCAAACTATATAAAAATATACACTTGTCCCTTAGTCACTGAGCAATTCTAGGAATCAAAGTTTTCTACTTATTACTTTAAGAACATGCTATAATTTTCAGATAAGAGTACACTGCATCTAATGCAGATGAATATGCAAGAGCTAATTTCTAAGTTTTTAATTTGGATACCATGCTTCAGAAATAGGGAAACACTAAAAATCAGAGCTTGATTTATTGTTTTATTGATTTATAACCCTTTAAAAGTGATGGAGAAAATAGCAATAATTTAGATTAAAATTAAAAATAAATTGTGTGATTTCAGAATTTGTTATTAAATTTTTACCAAATCACCTCTGATTGTATGTAAATTAGGTGCTGGGAAATAGGATACTTCTGTCATCTTTACCTGGAACAAGATGCTTTTCTTTTTGAACATGCTTTTTTGGTGTTTCTCTTACAATTGTTCTTCTTTCTGCTCTTTTTAAAAACAATCAGATTATCTATATCTGAAAGGATTGCGTTCTTGTTCTTGTATGGCACAATCTCCAAATATATTATCATCATGAATGTTCTTGACTAGCTCATTTAACTTTGGTTAACTTTTTTCATAATTTCCTTGGACTTATTTTCAAACTTGTTTTTTCCTCAATTTCTTTTATTTGATTTGTGAATTCCTTTTTAAGTTCTTCCAAGACTTCTTTTTGGAGCTTCTACCCATTTGATATCTCTCTTTGGGGTAGGATAGCCTTTTTCTTTGTAGCTGATTTGAATATTTATAATATTCAGAATAACTTATTCAAAATTATTCTTCAGAGAATTTCTCTTTACTCTATACAGTATTTAGTTCTTCTCATTTCACTCTTAATTATTTCAAGCAAGTCTTTCCATGGTTTTCTAAAATCTGCGAGCTCATCATTTCTTATAGCACAGTAGTGCCCCATCACAGTCACAAACCACAACTTATTTAGCAATTCCCCAATTGGTGGGTACCCCCTCAATTTTCAATTCTTTGCTTCCAAAGAGAGAATTACTTAAAATATTTTAGAGCATAAGTTCTTTTTCGTTTTCCCTGATCAACTTGGGAAAGAGACCTAATAGTGATATGGAAGGGTCAAGGATTTGCACTTTTATAACTTTTTGGACATAATTCTATCAACAGTATAGTAGTATCTCAAGCTATTTTCTCATTGTCTATCTTGAACTTGTGTTAATACTTTAAAAAATAATTCCTCACTCCAACTTATTGGTTCATAATTGAAACATAAGTCAACCAGGATTGACTCCTTTCCTGATTTTTCTTTTTTTTTTTTCTTTTTTTTTCTTTTTTTTTTTTTTTTTTTGGGGGGGGATTGTGGTTTTGTTGTTTGCCCAGGATCACACAGCTAGGGAATGTCAAGTGTCTAAGACCAGATTTGAACTCAGGTCTTCCTGACTTCAGGGCTGGTGCTCTATCCACTGCGCCACCTAGCTGCCCCCTGATTTCTTTTCTACAAGATGACATGGGCTGACCAATTTCAACAATCATGTGCATTGAGTCAATCCTGTTATTGTAAGTATCCCTTCTTTCTTGACCTCCATTGCCAGAGAAGTGGGACACACAAGTAGAGCAGGCTAACTGATTGTGGACTATGTAAATGAATGTAATGTTATAACAAGACTGGAAAGGTAAGAAATAACGAGGTTATGAAGAGCTTCAAATGTCAGTATACTTCATATTAATTTTGGAAGTAATGGGGAACTACCCAAGCTTGCTGAATGGAGACGTTTGTAGTCAGACATGCACTTTGGAAAAATCATTTTGGCAGCTGAGTTGAGGATGGATTGGTGTGGAAAAAGACTTGAGAAGGCTACAGTAGTAGAATGAAAGGAATAGGTTGAAAACTTCAATTGGAGAGAAGGGGCTCTATATAAAAGATGTTCTGAAGGTAGAAATACAAGATTTAGCAATGGATTAGGTGAGAGGGATGAACAAGTCAGGGATGCCACTCACTTGAGACCTATCATGACTAGGGCAGAATTAACTTGTTCTGTGACAGCATTAAGTTCTCTCTTCTCTTTACCTAGATTCTTTGGAATCCTGGTTTCACACTGACTCCCAAGCTGTGGTCTCCCCCAGAAATCCCCAGATAAATCTTTTCTTCTTGACTGTAGCTGGCAGTTGGCAGACCACAGACAGTGGGACATGGGGGAATCCCACAGATCAGGGGAAAGCCAAACTGGTGGGCAAAGTTCCAGAGCATAGACAATAAACATATTATATATATATGTATATATATATACATATATACACACACACACAGAGACAGAGACAGAGAGACAGAGAGAGACAGAGAAATAGAGAGACAGAGAGACAGAGACAGAGATAGAGACAGAGACAGAGATAGAGACAGAGACAGAGACAGAGAGACAGAGAAAAAGAGAGAGAGAGAGTGAAAGAGAGAGAGACAGAGAATGAATGAATGAATCTTTCCTTTTTGCTGGTTTTCAGGGATTTTCTTCTGGATAAACTTCCATGTTATCTCTTTTCCTCATATCTTGGAGAAAATTTGAATTATTATATGAAAAGTTTTCCAGACTTCTGACATCTGCAATCTTATCTGTCTCTGATACCATGAGCTATCAACATTTCAAACTGTGACTTCCAGCAGGGAACTGACTTATCCATGTACCTCAAAAACATTTGGGATAGCTTCTCCAGGACAGCTCACTTTTGTTGGTTTACATTGTCCAGGGATGGTAATCATACTGTGATTTGATGTCTAAAAGGCAAAGGACAGCTGAGGTGTAATTCTTAGGGAGACATCAGAATCCCATTGAAAGGCATTAAAGTGGGCAATGATAGACAAAGAGCTAGCTTTATGGAAAGGGAAGTGTAGGCTAAAATGCATGAAATGTATATTCTATGGAAGCTCCATGCTCAGCATGGCATGACCCAGAATAGGAGAATATAGGCTGAATAGGAGCCCCATAGCAGAAGCTTGGTGATCAAAAGATCTCCATAGATTATAAGCTTTGACCCATTTCCAGTTTCTGTTTATTTATGATCCTTCTGAGTCTTAGACCAACCTAATGACAATTACTACTTTCTTCTGCAACACCTTCTTCATTGTAGAAGCTGACTTAATGGTCTTCTTAGCATCTGGTTTTCTTCTCCCAGTCCTTCCTTCACAGTTTCCAAAGTAATAGCTCTAAAACCCAGTTCTAACTATTTCATTCCACTATTGGTTCCGTTTTGTCTCTAGGATAACATACTACTCTGGCATATTACTCCCAGCTCTTACTCCAACCAACTTTTTTAGACTTTTAATGGAGCCAATTTATAATGAGTTTCAAAGAAACAAGATCAAAGCCAGAGACGCTGGCAGAAGATGAAAGCTAAAATTCAGAATTAATTATATCCAGAAATAGGAGCCAGTGATAGATGCTAAGGACTAGGAAGCATCTCAGTCAGAGTTAAGTTATAGGCAACAAACAATAAGCAGCTGGGCTAATTGCTTCACCAAGATCTGCACAGACACTTTCCAGTATGGGAGGGATCACTTGTGGGTAGCAATTATATTTTTATTTATTTTTTTATTAAAGCTTTTTATTTGCAGAACATATGAGCAATTTTTCAGCATTGACCTTTGCAAAACTTTCTGTTCCAAATTTTTCCTTCATTCTCCCCACTCCCTCCCCTAGATGGCAGGTAGTCTAATACCTGTTAAATGTGATAAAATATATGATAAATCCAATATACATATACATATCTATTCAGTTATCTTGCAGCACAAGAAACGTTAGATCTAGAAAGAGAAAAAAAAAACCTAATAAGGAAAATAAAATGCAAGCAAATATCAATAGAAAGAATGAAAATGCTATGTTGTGGTCCACACTCAGTTCCCACAGGCCTCTTTTTGGGTGTAGATGGCTTTCTTCATCACTGAACAATAGGAACTGGTTTGAAATATCTCATAGTTAAAAAGAGCCATGTCCATCAGAATTGATCATCATATAGTATTGTTGTTGCCGTGTATAATGATCTCCTGGTTCTGCTCACTCAGCATTTCACTCAGCATCAGTTCGTGTAGGTCTCTCCAGGCTTCTCTGAAATCATCCTGTTGATCATTTCTTATAGAACAATCATTTTCCATAACATTTAGCCATTCTCCAATTGATGGGCATCCACTCAGTTTCCAGTTCCTCGCTACTACAAAAAGGGCTGCCACAAACATTTTTGCACATGTGGGGTCCTTTCCCTCCTTTAAGATCTTTTTGGGATATAAGCCCAGTAGAAATACTATAGCAATTATATTTAAAGAGACCACCAAGGGAGCTGCTAGCATTCTGTGAGTGAGATCAATAAGACCTCATAAATTCAGGGAGAAGCAGATGGATATGAAGAACACAGAGGGTTCAGGTAGAAGTCATTTTCTGCAGTTCTATTCCTAATCTAACATCAGGTCCCAGTTTTGCTTCAGACAAACCAAGTCTCAGAAAAAAAGAGCAGCTTGAAGATTTTCCCCTCTCAATATCATCTCGGGACCTATAGTTCTTCAGTAACAGTCCCACTCACCATTGTCACCCAAGGATCCCAAGGATCTTCTCTGGATTTAGTGGTGATTGTAGTAGCTCATAATTCTTTATCACTTTTCAGTTTATAAAAGATGAGTATGAAATAATAGACAAAGTGTCAGAACTATCTGCATTTGAATCTTAGCTATGGTACTAGTTTCATCTCCCATCTCTCAGCTTCTTCATTTGTCAAATGGAGATACAGTAAAGAAAGGAGTTCCCTTCTCCATCACATCTATTATGATCACAGAAGACTTAGTATGCTATTAATTAGCATATTAATTAGTTTTTAAACTGACCATAGAGATCTATTTATGTCCTTGTGCTTTTATCTGGTACCAATACTTCTGATTGGGTTGAGAAGGAAACAGTGAATTTGGCCAGTCAAACAAGTTAGCAACACCTTGGGGAACATTTATAAATGTCTTTAGTCCTTGATGGGCTTTGGATTTCAAGAGAGAGGTTCATTGAAAAGTAGAAACAGAAACGTGCACTGCCAATAGTAACAAATTCAGAGAAATAATTATGTAAGAAGTTTCAAGGAGAAGAGTCCATTTCAATCAAGAATCAAGTTGAGGAAAGGCAGATTACTGACATCAGCATGAAAACTTGACAAAGAGAGAGGGGGCTTCCAACAATTGTGAATTGCCTTCTACCATATGAATCATATTTTCATCCCTATCATTGTATTATAGATTGATGCCCAGCCTTCACTTATATTGCGAATTCCCTGTGTATATTTGTAGGAGAATATATCCCAGGTTTGTGGGAGGAATATTATCTAATAATTCTTATGGTTCCATCATAGTAATTGCTTTGGCTGAGATCAGATGGGTGATTGTTAATAGAAAACAAGAAATAGACTACTTTTTGGTAATATCAGCCACTCTTTGATTACACAATCTATAATTGTAAGTAGAAGTTGAAGGGATACTCCAGATACCTTATATAATAATATTATTTCTGGGATCCCCTTCACAAGGTTGAGATATTTGAATGAGATAACATGTAAACACTTTAAAAAAACTTAAAATGTCATATTAAAGGCAGATCTTGTTATAATTACAATGTACTTTTCTTATAACTACACTTATCAATTAGAGAGTGGACTATGTATTTTTTTAACCAATACATAAATATTTTCAATGTTACAAATCTAAATATATGAATGTATACTGTATCACCTTGCTACTGTATCACTATCTTCTGCTTCTAACTACATTAACATGTTTCTTTTCATATCACACATATCCTTTGCTCAGGATGCATCACGACTTACTATGTATTGCCTTTCAATTAAATTCAAAGTCCTTTGTTTTTAATTTAAGATACCACACAATTTTCATCACCATGTTTCCGGCTTTAGCTTGTATCATTGCTTCCATATAGCCTACATTCAAATTTAATCAATTAAATTAGATAGTCAAATAGTACAGTATTCAAAAAGGCAAAGAATGTAGATTTCTCAACATATAGTTAGTTCTAAAAATTAAATTTGCTTTCTTGAAAATTTCTAGTATAAATCATGTAAGGAGTGGTTCACAACTATTTAAAGGGGAAGTAGTGATCACTCTAATTCAGCATGGATTCTTCAAAAATAAATCATCCCAGAATAATCTCACTTCTTGTATCCACAGATTTACTAGCCTGGTAGATCAGAGGAATATCATGATATGTCTATTTTTCAGTGAGGCATTGGACAGAGGCTCTCATACTACACTAATCTACAAGATAGTTAAGAAGATTTAGGGGTTGAATGGTCAAATCCAAATAATTAATAATAGTATAAATATACAGAAAATTATATAGTAAAATGGCCCAAGGTTTTGATGTTAGATCTATTTTGTTCAGTGTTTTTTAATTAATGGCTTTGACAAAGACATAGAGAGGATGCTTATCAAATCTTCAAATGAAACTCAAAAGATTAGCAAATATGCAAATAAAATGGGTGAAAAATTCAAAGTGAACTTAACAAAATCTGACAAAAGAATGACAAAAATAAAATGCAGTTTTATGAGAATAAATAAAAAGTCATATGTTTGGAATTTTACCAAAAATCATGTACAAAATAGGTTATGTGAGTCATACCCAAAATGCAGTTGATGTATGAAAGATAAAAGATTTTTAGAGATGGACAAGCTCAATATAATCAACAATGTGTTATCGCAGCTAAAAGAGTTAATGCTGTGTTGTATAGCATTGAGAGTGTGCAGAGAAAGTTGTCAGCAGCTTCTGAGTTTGTTTTGCTAAGGCTGCATTTGGAATCATGTTCATCCTATAGTACTGTATTTGGGGAAGGCCATTGAACAGTTGGCATTTGTTTAAGATATTGGTAAGTGGAATGGTGAAAGGGCTAGAAACCAATTATGAAAGGACTGGAGTTCAAACATAATTTCTCTTTTTTAAGAATCTGAAAGGCTGTCAAGTGGAAGAGAGATCAAAGGCTTTTTCCTTGGCCCCATAGGATAGAATTAGAAGTAATAGGTGGAACTTATAAGGAAAAAGATTTCAATTCAATATAAGCATTGCTTAATAATTAGAGCTATCCAAAATTATTGAGCAGTTAGATATTACACTGGATAGGAGCAAGAGTCAGAAGCAGGAGACATAAAGATGAGGTCAAATTGTATGTTTTTGTTGTTGAGTTGTTTTTCAGTCATGTTCAACTCTTCTTGACCCCATTTGGGGTTTTCTTGACATACTGGAGTACTTTTCCATTTCCTTCTTCAGCTCATTTTATAGATGAGGAAACTGAGGTAAACAGGATTAAATGATTTGCCCCAGGGCACAACAGGCCATATTTGAACTTAGAAATATGAGACTTCTTGATTCCAGGCCCAGCTCTTGACACACTATAGTGCCACCTAATTGTGTGACCATGACCAAGTTACTCTTTTTGCCTCAATTTCTTCATCTGTAAAATAAGGATAAGAATAGTACCTGACTCCTAGAGTTATTGTGTGGGTCACACAAAATAGTCATTGCAAAGTAATTAGCACAGTTCTTGGTACATAATAGGTGCCATATAAATGGTAGCTATTATTAGTCAGTTCCCTATCACTAGACATTTTCAAATGAAGGGCTGAAATTCATAGAGAGATAAAAGGAGGTAACTCTAAGTCCTTTATTGCATGATTTTTCCTTTAGAAGAATATTTGTCAATCTAAACTGTCCCAATATTTCTTTTAACATTACAATTTATTACTTATTTTAACCTTTTCTTATTAAATGCTGAGTACTAAATTCTCTCATTTCCTCCCATCCTTTGCCATATCCACCAAGAAGACAAGCAATATGATATTAACTATAAATATTAAATCATGCAGAACATTTCTATTTTAGTAATATTAAAAAAGAAGAAAGTAAGAAAATCATACTTTAATTTGCACTAAAAGTTTAATAGTACTCTCTTTGGAAAGGAATAGCTTTTTTCATCATGAGTCCTTTGCAATTATCTTGAATCATTTTATTGATCAGAGTAACCAAGTCTTTCATAGTTGATCATCATTACATTTCTATCATTGTGCATAATGATATCCCAGTTTTTCTCACTTCATATTACATCAGTTCATATAATTCTGGTCATTTTTTTCTGAAATCATCTCTTTTATCATTTCTTATACCACAGTAGTAGTCCATCTCAATCATATGCCACAATTTATTCAACTAAACCTCAATTGATGAGCATCCTCTTGATGTCTATTTCATAAAAAAAAGAGCTGCTATAAATACTTTTGTAAATATAAGTCTTTTTCTTTTTTCTTTGATCTCTTTGGGGGCCCGGACCTATTAGTGTTATTGTTGGGCCAAAAGTTATGTATAGTTCTATAGCCCTTTGGACATATTTCCAAACTGTTCCTTAGAATGGTTGGACCAGTTCACCAATTCTACTAGCAGTTCATTAGTGAACCTATTTTTCTCTCATCTTCTCCAGGCATCTGTCATTTCTGATAGGTGTGAGGAAATAACTTATGGTGTTTTAATTTACCTTTGTCTAATCAATCGTGATTTAGAGCATTTTTTCATATGACTATAGAAAGTTTTTTTTTCTGAAAACTGCCTGTTTAAATATTTGACAATTTATCATTTGGGGAAGGGCTCTTATTTTTGTAAATTGGACTCAGTTTTATACTTAGTATTGTTAGAAACATGCTTGACACTGAAATTTAGGTATCTAGATAAGTTTATTATAAAGAAGTCCAGCGGATTGAACATTTCTGGCCAGAAGTGGGTTTTGCTCTCCTTTAAGAAGAGGGAGCACTGGATACAGAAACAAGATTGCAGTCCCTTCCTTTCAGAGAATGGATTGGTCAGTTCCCTTCCAGGTTACAGTCTTCCTAAAATGCCCATTTTATGTTTCCCATAAATATGTATGAGCATGTCCCCTTGTTTCTTGTCATGCATTCCATATTCAGTTACTGAGACTCTAATTTTATTTGGGCTGTGATAGATTCTATACATGAGGCTCATTAAGCATGCTCAGTTAAAAATTTTACTTACCCACAGCATAAATCCAGTTTATTTGCACTTAATCAGCACCTGCAGTTACTTCTGTTGACTTAAAACATTCTTTAATTCTCTTCAGTCAGGATGTACCGACCCTAAAACTTACATCATATTCTTCTCTACTATGGCTGTGAGACTGAAACTTTTTCAACTGTAGGGTTTTGGAAACAAAACCCTACAATTTTACTTCTCACAACATGTATTTGAAAAGAAGACCTTTATCAGAGAACCTTATTGTGAAAATTTTTGATACTACTTCATTGTGTATGATGCCTTTTATCACAATGTAGTACCCTTGATTATCTCTAATTAGGTGTTTTTTTTTGGCTTTCTCTGAAATCATTGACTCCTAGCTCTTTTTTTAAAATCTCAGCTGAAGCATATTAGATTCTTCTTCAGGCACTCATTTTAACTCTATGTGAGACTTTCTGTTTCAAATGTGTTTCTTATAAACAATATATTATTGTAAACACTGCTTTCTAATCTATTCTTCTATCTACTTCCATTTTATGGATGAGCTCATCCCATTCAGATTCACAGTTATGATTACCAATTGTGTGTTCCTCTCTATCTCATTTCTTCTGTTTCTTCCTCTCTCTATCATTTTATCCTATCCCTCCTCAAAAGTCTATTTTGCTTCTAATCCCTGCCTTCCTAATCAATCTTCCCCATTCCTTTCTCTTATCTCCTTTTTCTCCTATTTCTTTATTAGATGAATTACATTTCTATACAAGATTGGGTCTGTGTATATATATATATATATATACATATATATATATATATTCTTTCCTTTTTGAACCAATTCTACTAAAAAGAATAAATTAAAAACCTAGTTGAGCATCACATTGGAAATTCTGAACCTCAAAGGTGAGATTGATAAAAATGGAAGAAAGTATCGGGCAAGTGGAATCAAATGACCTTAAGACAACAAAAAATAATGGAGAAAATAGAATTAATACAGCCAAAGCCATGATCAGAAGAAAATTTATA
Organism: Myrmecobius fasciatus; assembly: GCA_023553655.1. Lineage (NCBI taxonomy): Eukaryota > Metazoa > Chordata > Mammalia > Dasyuromorphia > Myrmecobiidae > Myrmecobius > Myrmecobius fasciatus. Next base: position 40,021 of record JAJPUD010011341.1, on the reverse strand, counting down.
TTTTCAAATGTTTGCAACAATAAAATAGACCCATGAATTGCATACACAATTTAAAAAACTGGAAAAAGAACACATTAAAAATCCCCAATTAAATGTTAAATCAGAACTTCTAAAAATTAAAGGTGAGATTAATGAAATTTAGGAAACAGTGAAATAAGTAAAACTAGGAATGTGTTATATGAAAACAAATAAAATAGATTTTTAAAAAAAGAAAACCAATTTACTAGTATCAAAAATCAAAAGGTAGAATATAATACAATTGAAGATGAAATTATATCAATTATAAGGAGTTATTTTTGCCCAATACATGCCAATAAATTTTAACAATTCAAGTGAAATACAAAAATATTTAGAGTAATATAAATTGCTTAGATTAGCAGAAAAGGAAATAGAATATCTACATAAACCTATTTCAGAAAAAGAAAATGAATAGGTCATAAATTAGCTTCCTAAGGGAAAAAAAAAGGCTAGGATCAGATGGATTTGCAAAAGAATTCTATTAAACACTTAAAAACCAGTATAAACGAGGAATGCAGGGATCATTTAACATAAATCTATTCACATCATTAATCATATTAATAATAAAAGTTTAAAAGTCATATAATTATATCAATAGATGCAGAAAAATCATACAATTATATCAATAGATGCAGAAAGGTTATCAATCGTTTCTATTAAAAATGCTTGAAAGCATAGGTATAAATGGATTTTCTTTAAATTAATAAAAAGCATTTATCTAAAAACATCAGCAAGCATTATTTATAGTGGGGATGAGCAGAAACTTTCCCAGTAAGATCAGGGTTGAAACAAGAATGCCCATTGTCATCAATATTATTTAATATTGTGTTGGAAATCCTAGCATTAGAAATTAGAGAAGAAAAAAAAATTAAGAAATCAGAACAAAAACTGAGATGATAAAACTATCTCTTTTTGCATACAATATATTGAAATACTTGGAAAATCCCAAAAAGTCAATTAAAAAATTAGATGAAACAGTAATTTTAGCAAATTAGCAGGATGTAAAGTAATTCCATATAAATCATCAGCATTACTATATATCACAAACAAAATTCTGTAAAAGATATCCATTTAAAACAACTTTAGATAGTATAAAATAACAAATAAATCTGCCAAAACAAATGATGCTATTATTTTTCTAATTCAAAAAAAATAATTTTGGGGGAATTTGGTAAATTTTTGGTAATTAAATTGAGATCTCATTGAATATACAAATTACTTTAGACAAAATGGTCATTTTTCTTATGTTGGCACTTCCTATTCATGAATAATTAATATTTCTCCAATTATTTAAATTTGATTTTATTTGTATGAAAGTTTTAAATATTTTTGTTTTATAGTTCAATGATTTTAGAAAAACATAAAAAGACTTGCAGAAAATAATGAAAAGTGAAATGAACAGAATCAAGAGATCATTGTCTATAGTAACTAATGTTGTTTATATATATATATATATGTATATATAAAACATATAACTTAAAAGAATTTTTGAAAGAAAAAATTTTGACAGAAAAAATACAATTTGAAGAACAACTTTGAGCAAATAAATCATTTTAAAAATCATCAGTCCTCAGATTAACTGGTAAGGATATATAAATACAGATGTTAAAATTTTGCATATAATTGGGGAAATAAAATATTAAATAATTAAATTAAAATATTTTTAAATCATTGGGCTACCTAAAAGCCATGACCCAAAAAAGTGATTGGCTATCATATTTTAAGAAATCATGAAAGAAAACTATCCAGATATGTCAGCCAATGAACATTTATTAAGCACCTGATATGTGCTAAGCAGTAGGGGATGCAAAGAAAGGTCAAAGACCATCCCTGCTCTGAAAAAGCTTACAATCTAATAAAGGAGTAAACTGGAGATAACCAATAGAAGGAATTAAGAGGAATCAGGAAAAGCCTCCTGTAGAAGATAGGATTTTAGGTGGTACTTAAAGGAAGTGAGGGGAGGGTTTACAGGAGGCCAGGATGGGGAGAACAATTGGGATAAGAGGGCAAAGTAAAACAGAAAGTATCCAAAGGACTGAGATTTTTTCCATCACGTCAACCTTCCCGCTTAAGGTGGTACAATACAAAAGTCACTGAATTTAGAATTGGAGTAACTAGATTCAAAACTCAGCTCTGCCACTTATTATCTATATGACCCTGGCCTATTCTCCAGGCTTCAATTTCTTCCTCTATAAAATAAAGAAATTAGACTAGATGGCCTTTGGATTCCCTTTTAGTTGTAAATCTGAATCTTAGTTTTAAAACCAAATTATTTACCTATGTGACCAATATCTATTTACTCAATCAAGGAAGTAAAATAAAGCCTAGAACTTGGAAAATATACAATGAATAGAGCCACTAGACTTGTGGTCCCAGAATTTGAGTTTGAATCATTCATTCTTCTACCTAGGATCATACATTTTGAGCTGAAAGGAAGTTGAGCAGCCATTTAGCACAATTTCTTCATTTTATATGGAAGGAACTGAAAGTCAGGCAGGTTACTTGCTCAGGATCACAGAACTATCTCAGGAAGAATTTAAATGTGTTGTTTATTATTATTTAAATAAATAGTTAAATATCTTACTAACTCTAAGTCCAACACTCCAGTCATACATTATGATTTTTAATATGATGAGATGAGAAAGAGGAAAAAGCAGCAACAAAATTATATTTTTTTCTTTGCTTAATCTTTGATTTCATTAGCCTTTATTCTCATGGAATGAGGTACTTAAGAGTATATTCTAACATCATATCATACAAAAGGAAGAAACACATCTAAAAATCTTGCCATCACTAATCGATAAAGCCAATTAACCATAAGTATATGCTGCTCACTTGATTATATGAATTACTCTACAATTGTTTCTCTTCATATCTCTTTTGTCTGAAGCTATACTATTCCTCTGGACCACCTCATTGGTGTCTCACTGAATCTGTTTCTTCACTTAAATATAAGATACTACTTCTTTCTCATATGAACAGTTTGTTTACTGACAGAGGCAGAAAAATAACAGTGGTGTAAGAAAAACTAACAAAATCTACTTCTGAAGAACACAGTCCTGCAAGTAAAATATAAAGCAGACATAGTCTATTCTGAGAACCAGAAAGAGATCTCCCCCTCAAATAAATGTACTGTGACAACTTGTTTGAAATCATGCAATGACTAGTGAGGAAGGTTTCAGGGCCTCATGGTATATCACTCATTTTCAAGTGATCAATTTTTAGTTTTAAAGATTGATCTGGACAAAATTATAAATCAAATAATTATTTGGGAATTGTTGGGGGATTATTTAAGGGTTGTTGAGTTCATATGTGACACAAAAGTGGATTTCTTGAGTTTTATCTCATGAGGTAGAGTTAAGTCACTAAGTTCCAAGAAGCATTAATTTGAGGGTATAAGAAATCACCAAAGGAAGAAGCCACAGAAAGAGAGAGACAGAAGAAACAGAAAAATAAGCAAAGCTCTGGAGAAATGAGAAGAATCCTGGAACTGAATTTTAGAAACTGACAGTAATCACATGGATTGGGAGATTTTGCGGTTGCATTTTGGGGAACTTGTGGATTACAAAAGAGGCATTGCTTTGTGATTAGCGGGGAAAAGGTTTGATAAACTGAGAAAGTTCTTCAACTATTTATATTGATGATGTGGATAAGAGCTGAATTCTGCAACTGTTAGAGGATTGAATTTATAGCTCTCAAATGCCATCTACAGCCTGACAGAAAGGAAACTTCTTAAGAGTACCTGGTTGAACTTTATTACCTTCTCTAGTTTGAAAAGTAAAAACAGAAAGGCAAACAGATTTCATCCATTTTGCTGTAAGAAGACTGGCTTTACCTAGAGTCCATTAGATAAAGCAAAATTGTCTTGCCACGTGTAGATCTGAAAGGCTTAGCAGCTCTCTGGCTTATGGGAACTGCCTGTCACTGAGAAAAAAGCATAACACTTTTTTTTAAAAGCTTCCTGTTAAGTAGTGGCTGTGAACTAAAAGAACTTAATGCTGCTTCGCGAGCTCCAGAGTAGAAAAGGAGTTAGCTTTATTTGGCAGGAAAACAACAAAGAACAGAAGTCTCTGTATTTTCAGAAAAGTAGCTTCATGTAGCATTCCTGAGGGAATCAAAGACATCAAATTCTACATTCAGAGATATGTTACCCCTAGAGAGTGGGATTTCCCCATTCATGTTTCTCCCTATTAAGGTTCTATAAATATATGTCCCCTCTTTCCCATAAACCCACATATATTGGTAAAGGAATGTGACTAAGGTTTCAAATATTGCTGTTCTGGAAGTAAAATTTATAATTATTGTGTGAATAAAACATGATTATTGCTGATCCTTTCTTGTAAATAAATATTATGACTATTAAAAAAAGCATACACCAATGACCTCCTACAAGAAATCTCAAAACAAACTTTTAAGAATGGCTTTCATTTCAAAGGAAAAAAAACTACTACAGGCATCAGAAAAGAAAAAATAATAAGAAACCACAGCTAGGATCACACAAGAATTAGCAGCTAAAACCATGAAGGAGGAAAGAGCATAAAATAAAATATTCTAAAAAGCAAAAGATATAGACAACATAAAGGAGAATTTCCCCAGTAAAACTAAATATAATCCTAAAAGAGGGAATTGGGCCTTAATAAAATAGAACACTTCCAAGAATTACTGATGAAATGCTTGGAACTCAGCAGAAACTGAAAATATAAACAAAAGACTAAAGAAAAACAGAAAGATAAATAGAAGGGAACCAATGGGAAAATAATTTATAAGACAAAGTTTAGCTTTGTAATAGAGAGGGGTGGGATTATACAAGCATCACTGAAAAATCATAATGTCATTAATGGTAATAGACATTGTCAAATAAATTGGAGGGCCTGAAAGTGATTTTTGTTGTGTTTTTATTATCTTAAGAAGAAAAAAACAAGGGCAGGGGAAGTACATAATTTTCATCTTGGTTTTGTCTACCAATCTGATGTTCTTTCCAATATATATGCCACCTGGGACTCCAAAAAGACTGAAAGAACTATCATTGGTCAGGAAGGGGAGATGTCAGGGTGTACTGGCAAAATCAATTGACTCCTAGACAGAAGAGATCTGCCTCTACCCCATAACTACCTACATGATCTTGCCTAAGAATCTTCACCTTTTATGTGCCTCATAATTTTCCTTTTAAAATAGAATTCTAGATAGCACAATGGATAGAATGCTGAACTTGGAGGAAGAAAAAATTTCTTTCACAGTCTACCTCAAATGCTTACTAGACATGTGATCCTAGGCAAGTTATTTATTCTCTCTCAACCTCAGTTTCTTCATATGTAAAATGAAGATAATTAAAACTCCTACTTCACAGGGTTGTTGTGGAAAACCATTGAAATTTGTAAAGCACTTTCCAGACTTTTAAAGAACTATATAAATAAATATTATCCATAATTATTACTGTCTTAGTATACGCATATATTCAAATATATCAGAGACAGCATGGCATGATACATAGAAAGTTAGCTTCAAAGCCAGGAGACCTGCTTTCATATTCCATCTCTGACATCTACTTGTCATGTAACACTGAGCAAATGAACTACCCTCTTTATGAGCTTTACATTTGAGCCTCACAACTATCCTGGGAAGCAGGTGCTATTATTATTCCTGTTTTACAGATGAAAAAACTGAGGCAAGTAGAGGTAAAGTGACTTGCAGCAAGCAAATGATTAATACTAGATTTGCACTCACATCTTCCAGCTCTAGGAGAGCTGCATGAGTCTCAAGGGAGTTGTAACTTTCCCACACCCATTGATAGAGTCAGAGGTCACATTAAACCCAGGTGTCCTGACTCCAAGTTCAGAGCTTTCCACTATAGGGCAATGCCTCTGTGACTCAGAAGAAGAACCAAGGACAGGGAAATAGCAGGCGCCAATGATTAGAATTGGGAGGGAGGAGAAAGGGTATGAAAAAGGAAGTAGCAAATGATCTGGCTGGCACTGAGGCAGTTCTTATCTGAACAGGGCATCTTCATTCGTATTCAGCAGGAATGAGCCAATAGCGCTTGCAGTTAGTTTTCTGAGATTAACACCACAGATTATTCTAATAATCTTCAGGGCCCAGTTGAATATCTGGAGGAAAAAGTGATTTTTTTTTCATCTTTTCCACATGCATGCAAATAGTTTTTCTGACAGCCTGACTTGGGAAATAGTTAATAGGGCAAGCTTCCTCTGTGTCCATTTGCCCACTTCCTTTAGGAATTTCCATTCTGAGTGTGTAAGGACAAGGGATTGAGGGATCTAAGATTGATGTGCACGTGTGCACACACACACACACACACACACACACACACACACACAACTCCAAACTGCTTTTTCCCCATTTGATAGCATCCCTCCATGACCTGCCCCAAGAATCACAAGGTTTTTTAGTATGGACATGTTTTATGGTTCTTGATAATAATGCATTCTCCTCCTACTCCATTCCCCAGCTTCTTACCTTCCAATGTAACACATTCATGGATGCTGTAGCCTATGAAAAAAATAGAGACACCAAAAAATGTATAAGTGAGAATGGACCTGGACATGTAGTACTTCTACCCCACTTTCTCAAGGCAAGAACACATTCGATCCCTATCTATATCCTCCCCAGAAACAAGGACTATGCATCTCTAGGAACTGCTAGTGCACAAAGCCTATCTCCTAATCAAATCAATGACTCCTTAAGGATGACGTGTCATTCACTTCTCTCTCCCCAAGTAAAGCCTGTATGACCTCTCCTTTGACCAGTGATCTTCAGTATTTATTAATATTGAAATGAGTGAGTAAAATTGAATGAGGGCACAAATATCCACAAAACTGGATGGAAAAACCACAGTGTTGGATGACCATTCAGGGTTCAGGTCCAAATATGGGCCAGAACTAATATAATAAAATGTATAAAATAAGCTGCAAAGCAGGATAGGGGATACATAACTACCAAACAGTTTGATTGCAAAAAGATCTGAGAGATTGTTTCTAGAGTGCAAACTCAGTTTGAATCAATGTAATGACATGCCAGTTGAAAAACTAAATATGGTTTTAGGCTGTGTTAAGAGAAAAGTTCAGTGGGAAAGTGATAGTCCCCTATCCTCTGCCTTGGTCAGCCTCCATTAGAAATGCTATATTGTAGTCAAGACCACTTTCAGGAAGCTCACTGGCAACATGGAACATGTCTAGAAATCTGCCATGATTGGATAGAAAGAGAACAAAAAATAATGCATACAATAGTTTGAAGGAAATGAGGAAATTTGGTCGGGGAAAGAGAAGCCTGGGAGTAGCTATAGTATAGCAGTCACATGGAAGAGGAATTAAATTTGTTCCACATGGAGGGGAGTAGATAGTGGGGAAAATTTTGGTTGTGTGATAGATTTTTTAACAAATTATTTCAAAATTAGAGTGGGATAATACAGGAGGTGATAAGGTCCCATCCCTTTTGAACTAACTTTAAGCACGTTGACCAGGGGAGTTTTTTGAGAATTTTTGTGCAGTCAGATGCCATTTGGACAAGAAGACCATGGTAGTACTTCTGAACTCTTGGATTATGGGATTCTGTTGATAATTCTCTTTTTGACCATTCAAGGAATAAATTCAGAAGCAAGAAGCAACTGTGTGGCTTATACCCCAGAAACAAAGTAATCTCAGTTTTAGTTTTCAACCCAGACTGAAGCCTGCTGAGAAATAACCAGGTCAGGAACCTCAGCCCAAAGGGAAACCTGCAATTTTGTCACTTTAAACCAGATCTTTCCATGTTGCTGATAGCAACTAATTCCAGCACAAGTCTACGGAAACTCCAACTGGGGATATCTACAAACCTGTTGCCCAGACCGAAATCCAGGTTTATAACTTATAGAGTTCAAACTAGGAAGGCAGAATTGAGATTTTCCCCTGGATTAGACTCCACGGCACTGAAAATTTATAATCCCATGACTTAAAATGTCCTTGAGATTCTGGAGGAAATGAACACTCTATACCTCAAGAAAACAGCAGTACCAGACCAGACAATTCCTCTGGATGTGTGCAATGTCATAAGCAACATAAAGGTCAAAGTTAAAAAGTAGGTTTAAAGAGTGAGCAAACCCCTCCAAAAAATTCTACCATAAGAACTACTATGGTGATACAAAGACTCAAGACACAAACCCAGAAGAAGAGGATAACTACAAAACATCTACAAGCAAAGCCTCAAACACACATGCATGTGCACACACACACAGGCATACATATACATACAAAGACAGAGACAGAGACAGAGAGAAATACAGAGACACAGAGACAGATAAAGACAGAGACAGAATTGAGAGAGACAGAGACAGAAAATCAGAGGAAGACAGAGAGACAGCTTGGGGACAGATAAAACTAAAGATGAACTGAACTAAAATAAACTAAATTAAGAGATGAAACAAAAATTTATTAAAAGAGAGAATTGAAAGGGGTTTTTCAAAAAAGAAAACTGATCTATGGACTAAAGAATCTGAAATAGGATTAACAGTTTGACATAAGAGGTCCCAAGCAATAAACTCCTTGAAAATTAAAATGAAAAGCTAATAACTGCATAAAACAACAAATATTAAAACAAAATCAAAAGTCTGAAAAAGTGGAAGAAAATGTAAGATATCATAGAGAAACAGATTGAAGAAAAAGAATTTAAGAAAGATTAGACTGAAATTGTGACTAAAGGAATTAGAAATTGATTGGATGCCTATCAATTGGGGACTGACTGAATAAGTTCTGATATGTGAATGTTATGGAATATCATTGTTTGATAAGAAATATGGAGCAGGCTCTTTCAGAAAAGCCTGAAAAGACTTACATGAACTGATGCTGAGTGAAGTGAGTGGAAGCAGGAGAACATTGCACACAGTAACAAGACTAGGGGGTCAGCTATTTAACTCTCCTCAGCAACATGATTAGACAAGGCAATTCCATTAGACTCGGGATGCAAAATGCCATCCGTATCCAAAGAGATAACTGTGGATACTGAATATAGATTGAAGCATGGTATTTTCATTTTTCCTGCTTTTTCTTTCTTGTGGTTTTTTCCCCTTTTATTCTATTTTTTCTTGCTCAATGTATGAAATATGGAAATGTGTTTCAAGAGATTATATTTGTATAATGCATATCCGATTGCTTGCTATCTTGGGGAGAAAGAGGAAAAGGAGGGAGGAAGAAAAAAAACTTGGAACACAAAAACTTACAAAAATGAATGTTTAAAACTCTCTTTACATGTATTTGGAAAAATAAAATACTATTGAGAAAAAATAAAGTCATGATAAAAAAGAAAGAACCTAGACATAAATCTCAAAAAGGTTTGAGAGAAGTCTCCAGGTTCTTGGATATAGAGAGTAAAGGGGAAATAAAACTCAAATCTCTTTTTGTTTTCTATACCCTCAAAGGTTGATGATACATTAATGTATCCTATCTCTTTCTGACTTACTTCAATATACATACCTGTTTTCATTTTCTTCCACATGATGAAGGATGCAGTACAGCTCAGGATCAGAATAACAACACCCAGGATGGTCATGGTCACAGTCCAAGACCTCTTTTTAGCATACTTCACTTGGACTATGGCATCAAGAGTATAAAAGGAAGACAGATAATGTGAATAGAAATCTTCCAATTGACTATGGGAAGTACACCCATTGGGAAGCCTCCCCATTGGTATATTCTGGAGAAGTCAGAAAAAGGGGGAGGGATCATTATTATTTTGTGGCCAATACACCTGGGGCTTAACCCAACCAACTCAGGCTAATCACTCACCAGGATATGCTTTTGGTGGCCCTAATTCAATATGGTCCACTATACAATCATATGCAGTCCCCATATCTTCTGGTAAGAGTTCAATAGTGATTCGTTGGTAGAAGGTAGAATCAGCATTTGGCAAGACACCACTGGAGCTTTGCTTTTCAGTCATAATTAGGTTCTTCCCTTTCTGCCAGTGTAACAGTATAGAGCGGGGGTAGAAGCCAGTAGCAGAACAGGACAGGATGGTAATTCCATCCGTAGTTTCATACTGGGATACAGTTACCTCAGGGGCCACTAAAGGTAGAAAACAGGAGAAAAGTTATCTTGTATAAATCTCAGCAGCATTTTCTCTTCCCCTTGTCACTCCCTTTCTTCATTTCTCTTCTTATTCAAGCCCCCAGAACTTAGATCTTAGAGGGCAAGGCACTATGTGATTTATTATATCAGTATTTATTTTATGCTTTTCCAGTGTCCTCTGCATACAGTTTATCCTCAGCAAATGGTTGTCAATTTATGGCCTCAGACACTTCTTAGCTGTGGGAACCTGAGCAGGTCACTTAACCCTGTTTACCATAATTTTTTTTTCTTTTTTGGCAGCATTGTTAAACTAGTAAATAAGGGGATTAGTTGAATAAAATTTACCCAGATGAAATCATTTAGGAAAGTAGCAAGCTCTACTTGGGGAAAAGATGAATAAGGTGGGCCAGATGACCACACAAATAGATTAGGAATGGATTGAATGGTCAGACCCAAGTCAATACAACAAGTATTTATTAAACTGTGTGTTGTGAAGTGTGTTAAGCACTGGAGATACCAGGAGAGGCCAAAAGACATTACCTGAACTAAATGAGTTTACATTCTAATGGGAAAGCAACACAGAAGTTTTTTTGTGTGAATGATTTAATGTCGACTTGACCAGAAGCCTCCATTATATAGATCCAGGGATTTATACTGGACCCTCTGTTGTTTAATATTTTTATCAGTGATCAAAAAGCATAGATACCATGATCATTTATTTTAACATAACACAAAGCTAGGGGTGATGAAATAATTAACACATGGAATGACAAAGTCAAGATTATAAAAAACCTGGACAGGCCAAAACATTGGACTGAATATTATATTCAATTTGGATTAATATAAATGACCTTATATAATCAAAGTCACTAAAGAAAATGAGAAAGGCATAGTTGAAAAGCAATTTCTCAACTCTAGAAGATGGGTCTTCATGAGTTATTGTTGCAAGATAATATTGTCATCATCATAACAGGTTGTTCCCCTCCCTTTTGATGATGAGCATCTCTACTTTTAGCTGAACTAGTTTTTGAAAAAAGAGAGGAAGAGACAGAGACATGGAGTCACCATGTTTGGGGGCCTTAGTTTCCCTAACATGATGAGACCATCCAGAGTTTGTGCTTAGTAAGCACAGACCTAGAAACCTCAGGGTCACCTCCACATGCTGGTGGCACATAAGATAATGACCCCAATCCCACAGAATAATAATCTTCTTTTCTCTGGGGCTGATTTTTCCCATAGCAATTGGAGCTGAAGCCAGGATACAGTTCTACAACTTCTCAAGTACAACCAGGGTGTTAGTCACTATTGAGAAGGTGGAAAAGTGTAGCCTGAATGTTGTGATGAGAAGTAGGTTGGAAGACCAATCACTCACCATTTTTCTTTATGATTGAGTGCTGCAAGATTGTTTTCATGGTATCCATACAATATTCTTGCATGTAGCGTTCCCTCTGAGTGGTCCAGAGAGTACTTGTCAGAATTGGTAAAAAGGACTGAGCCTCAGGCATCAAGGCAATCCAACTGCCCATCTTATCATCCAAGATGCAAAATTCATGACCATCCACAGCAATCTGGATCTCATTTCCTATTTGGCTGTTTCTCTCAATTTCACAGAGTACAAAAATCTGCACTGTGTGGTTCACTGGTGGGGGGAGGGAGAAGATTGAAAGATAACATAATGATATAATTACTGGGCTTAGAGTCAGTAGAACTTACACATGAATTTTAGCTCTAACATTTATTGTCTGTATAACCTTGGGAAAATGTCTTTACCACTGTTCCTCAGTATTCTTATTCATCAAATAGGGATAAAGCTCACTTCTTTTTTTTACCTACTGAGTTGATGTAAAGGAAATTATATATTAAAAGCAAGATATAAACATGAGCTATTATATTAATGTTACAGAAAGGCAGGGAACCTTGAGGTATCCAATATTGTCAAGTTATCTTTTGACATTTCTAAGAATGACTTGTTTATATAAATTTCTTGAGTTCCCAAGGAAGGTAGATGTTACCTACTTATGAATAATTGTGATCAAGGGAACTGTAGTTAAGAAAGAATTACTTAGGACTTATAATATTATATGAGCTTCTAGTCTCCTTCTCTTGGCGTATTACTTATGAATTTTTATATATGTCCTTTTTTTCTTGTGAGTAACTCCTTGAAAATTAAATTGGCCATTTAGAGCAAAGCTCCTTAAACTATGGCTCATGACCACATATGGGGTCTCTTAACTGAATGTGAGGGTTGAGAAAATATGATTTATTTTCAGCAAATGTTTGATTTGTATACCTATTTTACATACTTTTATATTTGGGGTCCTATAAAAATTTCTTGGGCAAAAAGGAGTCACAAGTAGAAAAAGTTTAAAAAAAAAAACTCCTGCTAGAAAAGGAGCAGATGGAAGGAACTGCTGTAATTAGGCAATGAAATACAATGGCAATGGGAAAAGAGGGCAGATAATGGTTAGTTGGTTCATTTGAACAGGAGATCTCTAAACTCAGAAATCATGGAAGAGCAGGGGATTAATTGCTTTGAAGTGAAGTTCAATGATAGGGACAAAATAGAAGGTAGAAGAAAATGATATACTTTGAGATGAAGACAAAGGTCCCTCTGTAGTATCTGGCTCATAGTAGGCTCTTAATTAATGTTTATTGATTGATTGATCAAGTCCAAGAAAAGGAGACAATGCCCTAGAAATTGTGCTGTTGTGATTCAATGAGAACCAAGTCCTTCTCTTCTCCCTAGAGTGCCCTGAGATCCTGAACACTCAGCTCAATAACATTACTGCCTAGAAAGGGAGTCATTAGGCTTAATGGATGGAGAGAGAAAGGAAGAAGGGAAGGGCACATGGGAGAAAGTAAAAGGGGATGACTTACCATAATGCTTGGTCTCATTCACCATCAGCTTCTTTAGGAACCACAAGAAACGTTTCTCATGATCCAGCAATTTCTCCTGAGTCTTTGCTATGAACTCGGCCCCCAGGGCCTGGATCACCCAGTCCTCCTTGGCCTTAAGCTGTTGATTATGTTTATCGTAGGATAACACTTGAACATCATCCAGAAAGTCCACAATACAGTAGTCCAAGAGAGAGCTTTCTGTGCCCACTGTTGTAAACTGTATCACATGCTTGTGGTAAGCTACAGGATAGGAAGAGATGAGAAGAGAAGAGCAGATCAGTTCTGTGGGAGGGTCCAGAACTTATGTTCTCTCTCTCTCTCATCCCTTTGTCCTTTTGTTACTTGGGAGGCAACTAGGCTTCCCTGGGCTACCTAGTCATCTAGTCAGCCTGAACAAATCACTTAATCTCTTTGTGCCTCAGTCTACTTATTTGTAAATTAAGTTGCACACAAGAGCATGTGAACACAAACACAGAAGAAAGAAGCTAAGGACTAAACACCAATGCAATCAATATTCCTTATTGCATCTTATGGACCCCTTTCCTATTTCCTTATGCTGAATTGCTCTGTGTATGAAGAACTTCAGTAGACTGTCATACATTAACATATTTGCACAGGCTCTGCTTTCACTCTCCCGGTTCAACTTGTCTCCTACTGCCTCCATACTAACACTCCTAATGGGTCCCACAACCTCACATTCTGGGAACATCAACTCTACTTCTCTTCCCACTTTTCTTAGGCTACAGCTGTGGTAAGTGGGTCGAAGTGACTTGCAGGCAAATTTCATTTCAAAATAAAAGTTTTCTAAGTAAAAAAGGAATACAAAATTCTAAAGAATTGTCTAACAGTGTTACAGAATTTTGAGTTGGAAGGGACCTTAGAGATTGTCTTTAAAAAATTCATGCTTGAAAAGAATTGAGACTATAATATGTAGTCATAAGTCCATGCTGAAAGTCCTGGAATGAAAGAGAACCCACCCTTGTAGCACCCAAGTCTTCTTAGAGTCAAAGCTCATTGACAGGAAGTTTTTTTCCTGACACCAATCATAAATGTACCTTTTTGAAATTCTTACCTATTGAGGCAGAGCCAAGATCACAGAGAGTAGCCAGGAAAGGACCTGAGCTCTCCCCAGTTTCCCTCATAAACACCACTAAATCAAGCCTTTAAATAGATTCTGGACTGAAAGAACCCACAAAAATTCACAGTGAAGTAATTTTCGAGCTTCCAAAAATGATATAAAGCAAAAAGAGCTTTGACCATTGAAAGCTACTGTAGTGGCAGGGAATAGCAGAAAACAAACTCAGAAGAAGACAGTAGTGACAAAATACCTCCATTTGAATCCTCAAAGGGAAATATGAATTGGTTCTCTTGGAAGAGCTCATAAAGGAGTCTACATATCAAGGAAGAGAAGTAGAAGAAAAATTGGGGGGGCAATAAGAACTATAAAGGAAAATTATGAAAACAAAGTCAATAGCTTGTGTGTGTGTGGGAAAGCCTTGGAAAAAGAAGCAAAAATATCTTGAAACAACTTCTTAAAATAAAATTGGCAAAATGAAAAAAAAAATCCACTGAACAAAACAATTCCTTTAAAAATATAATTCACCAGGAGCAGCCAGATGGTGCAGTGCACAGAGCATTGGTACAGAAGTCAGGAGGGCATAATTTCAAATCTTGCCTCAAAAACTTAATATTTTATAGCTGTGTGAACTTGGGCAAGTCATTTAACCTCAACTGCCTTGACAAAAAAAATTCTTTTGTTTTTAATTTTAATTTTGGGGGGTTGTTTTTCAGCAAAAAAAAATAAATTAAAAAAAATAAAATTGGCCAAATGGAAAAGGAGGTAAAAAAGCTAACTAAAGAAAATGATTCATTAAAAATTAAAATTAGACAAGTGACAGCAAATGACTCAACAAGATATCAAGAATAAATCAAATAAAGTAAAGTAAAGTTAAAAATGAAAAAATAGAAGAAAATGTGAAATACCCCATTGGAAAAACAACCAACTTGGAAAATAGATCCAGGAGAGATAATTTAAAAATTATTGTACTATCTTAAAATCCATGATTTTTTAAAAAAAGCCTGGAATCATCAAGGAAAACTACCCTGATATCCTAGAACCAGTGGGTGAAATAATCATTGAATGAATCCACTGAACATCTCCTGAAAGAGACTTCAAGATGAAAACTCCAAGGAATATTGTGTCTAAATTCTAGAATTAACAAACCAAGGAGAAAATACCACAAACAGCCAGAAAGAAATAATTTACATATCAAGGAACCACAATCAGGGGTTACCTAGGACTTAACATCTTTCATATTGAAGAATTGGAAGACCTGGTATATGATATTCCAAAAGGCAAAGGAACTTTGACTACCAAAAATATTAGCTATCTTGCAAAATTGAGCATAATCTTCCAGGGGGAAAGATGGGCATGATATTTGTAACTCCTGTGAACTGCATCTTTGTTAGGTCAGTTAGAATGGGGTATTCATAGGTAGAGGGATTGGATATAAGTTGACTTTGCTGTGATGATATACAAAAGAAATTAAGGGATCTATAAGGGATTGTACTAAGAGAATAGGTAAGGGGAGGTTAAAAGTACTATCATATGAAGAGACACAAAAGACCTATTACAGTTGAGCGAAAAAAGGGAGAGGGTATGAGCTTAATCTAATTACATTTGGCTCAAAAGAGAACATCATATAGAAGTTTACCTTACCTTATAGGGAAGAAGAGGGAAAGAATATGGAAGAAGAAAAGCTGATAAAAGAGCAGGCAGAAGTAGAAAGGGAAAGGCTTGGGAAAAGAAGGGATCTGATAGAAAGGAGGGCAAGAAGGAAGTGGCAGTCAGAAGTAAAATGCTAATGAGGAGGGAAAGGGTGAAAGAAGAGAGAAAAGTATAAGTGGATAATGAAGCAATATCACTACTAAACATATATGCACTATGTGAAATAGCATCCATATTTTTAGAGGAGAATTAAGCAAGTTTTAAGAAGAAAAAAACAGCAACATTGTACCAGTGGAAATTCCTATCTCTTCCTCTCAGAATTAAATAAATCTAACCACCAAATAAACAAGAAAGGGGAAGCAAATACAATTTTAGAAAAGTTACCTATGACAGAACTCTGGAGAAAAAATGAATGGGAACAGTAAGTAATATACATTTTTTTCAATGGTACAAGCACCTAGACAAAAATGGACCATATATTAGAACATTAAAAACCTCACAATCAAATGCAGAAATATTAAATGCATCATTTTCAAATCATGATGTGCTAAAATTACATGTAATAAAGGGCCATGGAAAAATAGACCAAAAATTAATTAGAAACTAAATAATTTAATCCTAAAGAATGGGTGGGTAAAGCAAGAAATCATAGAAACAGTCGATATTTGAGCAATCAGAATGACGAGACAACTTAGAAAAACGTATTGTATATAACAAAAGAGCTCATGGGGGAAATTCTATAACTCTAGATGCTTACATAAATAATATAGAGAAAAGAGATTGGGTTAGCTAGGTGGCACTGTCTTCATGTCAGGAGGACCTGAGTTCAAATCCAGCCTAAAGCACTTAACATTTACTAGCTGTGTGACCCAGGGTAAGTCATTTAATCTTAATTACCTTTCTAGAAAAAAAAAAAGGAAAAAAAAAAGAGATCAATGAATTAGGCATGCAACTAAAGGAAGCTAGAAAAAGAACAGATTAAAAAAACCAAATAGTTACCAAATTAGAAATTCTAAAAAGCAAAAGATAGATCAATAAAAATGAAAGTAATAAAAAAAGAAAAGAAAAACGATCAAACTAATAAAACTAAGAGTTGATTTTATGAAAAAAACCCCAACAAAATAGATAAACTTCTTATTAATCTGATTAGAAAAAGGAAAGAAGAAAACTAAATTACCTGTATCAAAAATGAAAGTGGTGAATTTATCTTATCTTATTTAAGAGGAAATAAATTAAAGCAACAAGCAGGAGCCAATTTTCCTAACTGTATGCCAATAAAGCTGGCAGTAATCAAAATGAACAAATGCTTATATAAATCAAAATTGCCCAGATTAACAGAAGAAGATTAAGTAATCCCCTTTTAGAAAAAAGAAATTGAACAAGCCATAAATGGAACTTAAGAAAAAAAATCTCCAAGGCCAGGTGGATTTACAAGTAAATTCTACCAAACACTTAAAGAATAATTAATTCTAATATTATATAAACTATTTGGAATACAGGCAAAGATATCCTCCAAAATACCTTTTATAACAATAATATGGTATTGATACCTAATCCAGGAAGAGCCAGAGAAAGAAAATTATAGATCAATTTCCCTAATGAATATTGATGCAAAAATCTTTTTTTATTATTAAAACGTTTTATTTGCAAAACATTTGTATGGGTAATGCTTCAAAATTAACCCTTACAAAGCTTTCTGTTACAAATTTTTCCCCCTACTGCCCACCCCTCCTCTAGATGGCAGGATATCCACTACATGTTAATTATGTTAAAATATTTGACAAATCGAATATATGTATACATATTTCCACACATCATTTTTGTGCAAGAAAAATCATATCTACAAGAAAAAAAATCAGAGAAAGGAAACACAATGCAAGCAAACATCAATAGAGAGCATGAAAATGTTATGTTGTGGTCCACATTTTACATCCCTCTCTCTGGGTGTATATGGCTTTCTTCACTGAACAATTGGAACTGGTTTGAAACATTTCATTGTTGAAGAGAACTATGTCCATCAAAATTGATCATCATGATGCAAAAATCTTAAAATTTATCACTAGAAAAATACACTTATAACAAAATAAGATTTATATCAGGAATGCAGGGCTGATTCAATATCAGAAAAACCATAAGTATAATTGGCCATATCACTACCAAAACTAACAAATCATTATTATCTCAATAGATGCAGAAAAAGCATTTAACAAAATACAGCATCCATTCCTGATAAAAACGTTGGGGATCATAGGAAAAAAAATGGAGTTTTCCTTAAAATGATAAGCATCATCAACTTAAAGCCATCAACAAACATTATTTGTAATGGGAATGAACTAAAAGCATTCCCAATAAGATCAGGGGTGAGACAAGGATGTCCATTGTCACCACTGTTATTCAGTATTGTACTAGAAATGTTAGTTTTAGCGAAAAGAAAAAGAAATCAAAGGAATTAGAGTAGGCAATGAAGAAACAAAACTATAACTCTGTAAATAATATGAAAAAATATTTAGAGAATCCTACAGAATCAACTAAAAAACTATTTGAAACAATTAAGAACTTTAGCAAAGTTGCAAGGTATAAAGTAAACTCACATAAATCATCAACATTTCTATGTATCACCAACAAAGACTAGCAGCAAATATTTAAAATAACTATATACAATGTAAAATATTTGGGAGTCTATGTCAAGATAAACCTAGGAACTTTTTGAACACAATTACAAAACAATTTTCATACAAATAAAGTCTTTCTACTTGGTTCTCAGAATCAGGAACAATGAGTAGAAATTTCTTTCTTTCTTTTATTTCAATATTTATTTTTGTAAGATTTTGAATTCCAATTTTTCTTCTCCCTCCTTTCCTTACTTCACTCCTCCCCAGTATAGCAAACAATCTGATATAGAGTACACATGTACAATCATTTAAAACATATTCCAAATCAGTCATGTTGTGAAAGAAAAATCAGGACAAAGAGGAACAACCACAAGAAAGAAAAAACAAACAATAACAAAAGTGAAAACAATATACTTCGATCTATAGTTTCCACAATTCTCTCTCTGGATGTGGATGGCACTTTCCATTACAAGTCTACTGAAATTGTCATTTCACACTTTTCACACAAATAAAATCAGATCTAAACAACAAGAAAAATATAAATTGCTCATGGGAAAGCCAAGTTAATATAATAAATGTCAATTCTACTTAAATTAATCTATTTATGCAGTGCCAAACCAAACTGCCAAAAATTATTTTATAAAGCTAGGAAAGAATAACAATAAATTTTATCTAAAAGAAGAAAAGGTCAAAAATATCAAAGGAATTAATAAAGAAAAAACACAAAGGAAGGTGGCCTAGCAGTACAGACTACATTGTATTGTTTTATAAACCATTTGGTATTCATTAAGAAATAGAGTGGTGCATGTGCAAGAATGTTTGTGGCAGCCCTTTTTGTAGTGGCTAGAAACTGGAAACTGAAGGGATGCCCATCAATTGGAGAGTGGCTGAATAAATTATGGTATATGAATGTTATGGAATATTATTGTTCTGTAAGAAATGACCAGCAGGACGATTTCAGAGAGGCCTGGAGAGACTTGCATGAACTGATGCTGAGTGAAACGAGCAGAACCAGGAGATCATCATGCACAGCAACAACAGTATTACATGATGATCAATTCTGATGGACATGGCTCTCTGCAATAAAGAATTGTCTCAAACCAGTTCCAGTTGTTCACTGAAGAAAACCATATACACCCAGAAAGAGGGACATGA
The DNA here is from genome assembly GCA_023553655.1 of Myrmecobius fasciatus. Classification (NCBI taxonomy): domain Eukaryota; kingdom Metazoa; phylum Chordata; class Mammalia; order Dasyuromorphia; family Myrmecobiidae; genus Myrmecobius; species Myrmecobius fasciatus. The sequence continues at coordinate 20,558 of JAJPUD010011341.1, read as the reverse complement.
AATATGGACCACAAGGTAACATTTTCATGATCTCTATTGACATTTGCTTGCATTGTGTTGCCTTTCTCTGATTCTTTTTTTTTCTTGTAGATAGGATTTTTCTTGCATAACTTGTCAAGCATTTCAACATTATTAACATGTAGTGGACTTCCTGCCATCTAGGGGAGGGGAGGGGACTGGGGGTAAAATTTGTATTGGAAAGCTTTGTAAAGATCAAGGTTGGGGAACTACCCATACATATGTTATACAAATAAAAAGCTTAAAATAAAAAAAATTAAAAAAAAAGAAATAGAGTGGTGGATCAGGTTAGGTACATAAGACACAATGATCAGTGATTACAGTAATATACTATTTGATAAACCCATAGACTACAGCTTCTGGGATAACAATACACTATTTGACAAAAATTTCTGGGAAAACTAGAAAATAGTATAATAGAAACTAGGCACAGACCACCATCTCACACCCTATCCCAAGTTAAAATGGGTTCATGATTTAGAAATACTGATAATATAAGCAAATTAGGAAAGCAAAGGAAGATTAACCACTATATCTTTGGGAAAGGGAGGAATTTATGACCAAATAAGAACTAGCAAACATTATAAAATGTAAAAGTGATAATTTTGATCTAATTAAATTAAAAAAGTTTTGCACAAACAAAACTAATGCAGTGAAAATTAGAATGGAAGCAGAAAGCTGGGAAACAATTTTTAGTCAGTGTTTTTGGTAAAGACCTCATTTCTAAAATATATAAAGAATCAAATTTATAAAAATTCAAGCCATTCTCCAATTGATAAATAGTCAAAGGATATGAACAGACAATTTCCAGACAAAGAAATTAAAGTCATCGTTAGTCATATGAAGAAATGCTCTAAATCACTACTGACTAAAGAAATGCAAATTAAAACGACTCTGAGGCACCACCACACTCCTATCAGATTGGTTTGGATAACAGGGAAATATAATGATAAATATTAGAATTGATGTGAGAAAATTGGTGCACATTGTTGATGGAGTTGTGAACTGATCCATTCTAGAGCATTCTTTCATTTGACTTTCCTTTTCTACCAGACAACTTTTCAAATATTTGAAGACAATTGTCATGTGACATCACTTCCTGCCTCACCTCCAAGTCTCCTATTTTTTGTTCTGAATATACTCAGATCTTTTAAGAATGTAAACACTAGTCATAATATTACTAATAGAGATAAGTTGGTACAGTGGAGCCAGGAAGGTCTGGGTTCAAGTTCTGTCTCTAACACATACTGGTTGTGTGACACTGTTTAAGTCATTTGGCCTTTCAGTAGCCAAAACAACTTCCTGAGACTAAGTTTTAGAATAAGTGCTGCTCTGAACTTATAGTGGGAGATTCCTCCTCAGGAGCTCTAGAACAAAGAAATTGTATATCTAAAAGTAAAATAACAACTGAAACTGACTTTTCTATAGTTTTTAAAGACTGAAAACTGCTTTATTTAAATTGTCTCCTTTGAGCATCTCCTACAACCCTGTGAAGTAGATACTAATAGAATACTGAAGATGCCCTTGGTTCAAAAAGGTATACTTGATTAAATACAACATGAACCAAACAAAAAATCAAATAAAAATATTTTCCATAGAACTCCAAGTGGGCATCCAATGAAGTGTGGTCCTTATCTGTGAGATATCACCCCTGTATCTTTTTTCTGTTTTTCTGAGTCCCTCTTTTTAAATCCTCTCAAAGTTGATTAACTTTTCTTTCTTCATCATCCCTTCATTATCTAGCAGCCTGGGAGCTCCCTTTTTGCCCCCTTCTCTTAGATAAAGCCTTAAAACTAACTCTTTGGGTTCTTGAGATTCTAGAACCTTAAAAGAAGATTAACTCCCATTCCTTTCTTCTTCTCACTGCCTGTGTAATAGAGGCCCCTAAATCCTCTTGATTCTTACTTTTCTCTGAGAGTGAACCTCACTTTCCCCTGGAAGATTTCCCTGAACCATGACTTGTTTAGGTAGGAAAAAAAAATGTCCCATCGGATTCATTTTTGCTCTAATGATTCTAATCATTTATCCTTGTTTAGTTTGCATATCAGGGCTCTTCCTCTAGGATAGGAATGAAGCCCTCATCAGATCCAGACCACAGTGCCTTGTCTCCTTCCACCCACTTGCTCCCCTAGACTCACCTGCCTGGATCCCCATTAGAGAAAGTACCCCCAGAATGAGCAGCAAGAATGAGAAAGACCCCCTCCTCTTTCTTTTCCTTTGACTGGACATCAGCTTTTGCAACTGCACCCTAGTTGGAGAAGGCTCTACTGTAGTATCCAAAAGGGAAATAAGGCCTTTATATAATCATTGGTTCCCCACTCTTACTCCCAACCCAATCTTGGATTGGCCCTGCCCAAGACTGGCCCTCCTATCATTGCTGACTGGTATATCTGTTGCCAGGCAGAATCTGAGCATGTCTGATCAACTTGAAAGTAGAAATTAAATGGAGTCTGTGGTAAGAACAGGAAACCTTAGAACAAAGTCACTATCAGATGTTGCTGGAAAGTATGAAAGTGTGCCACAGAGCCATGGGCATATATGGCACTTGTAATTGGTGTTTGAACTGAGAAAGTACTCAGTCTTATGATAGACCCAAAGACTAATCCTAGAGCAAAACTTCTTAATCTGTAGGTCATGGACCCCAATGTAGTCACATAATTAAGGTGAAGGTCACAAAATTATGATTTGTTATCAACAAATATTTGATTTGTAAGTGCATTATATATAGCCATATACCTAGGATTATATTAAAAAATTGGGAACAAAAAGGATTGCAAATGGAAAAAAGTTTAAGAAGTCCTGTTCTAGAGGACCCTCACTTTGAAAATATGGGTTCCTTTAGTTAGAGATGTGTGTGTGTGTGTATTTCTTCCTTTACAACCAACGAGGCTTATTTGTTTACATTTCTCCTGTAGACAGAGAAGCTCGTCACTGGAAAGACCTCTGGTGAATCAACTCAACCTGGCCTTGACCAAGAACTCCTTCTACATCCTCTTCAATGAATGCTTGCCCAATCTCATCTTGAAGATGTCTAATGATATGTTCTGATGCTCCCTGTCTTCTGGACATCCCATTGCACTGAAGCATTCTCAACCATTAATCCCAACTCTCCATTTCTCCATTAAATCCCAAATCTAATTTCTCTAATCAGATTACTATGTGTTATCTCTCCCTACATAGGATTCATAGTGAATCATAGATTTAGAGAAAGAAGGGGGCAATTGGGTCATTTAGTCCATTCTTCCTTTTTGCATATGAGGAAACTGAAGCTTTTTTCAAAGTCACTCCAAAGTCAGTATATGAATTCAAGCCTGTTGATTATAAAACCAGGGGTGAATTCACTGTATCACACTGCTCTCTACTGCAAAATTCCCTCTTCACTTTTTTCTTCCCTTTTGAACCTTTTTCCAGAGTAAAGTAAAATCAGAGAAGGAGTTTCCCACAATTAGAACTTTTATTCACTCAGTACCAGTTAATTTCTCCCCCCCCCAATCACTGGAGGCTAAATGACCATAAGGACAAAAATATTGGAGAAGGCTATCTTGTTTGAGTATATGAGATGGACTTGGAGGTTCTTTCCAACTCAACAAGTTCAACTCAGTAAAGTTTTCTTTTCCTTTGAATGTCTTGTTATCGTGGTCTCTGTGGCCAGTTTAATCTTTTCCAACTTCTCCATCAAAGAGAGCCCCATTGCTTGGGGATTCCCCCATAACTCAACAGTATGATGTCTAATGACCTCCATAAGGGAAATGAGCAGAATCAAATGTCTTGGTGGTATTTGTGGGAGAGCCAAGCCACAGACTTTGGTACAGAATGAAAAGGAGAACATCAAAAATTAGTTCATGAAAAAATTACAGGATCATGGATTTATGTCTGGAAAGGACCTTAGTGGTCACTTTCTCCAAACTTCTCACTTCATGTTTGAGAGAAAGAAAACCTAAAGAAGTAAATCCATGGACGTAACTTACCTTTGTCAAAGGGCAATACAGTATTACCCTAACTTATATGCCAGACTTTAAGGTAATGTGAAGTCTGAGTATAGCTATGATTAAGGTAGGTCAGACTCTGTTGATTAATGATATTATATAATATATTTAGGGAGAAGGTTTCATTGGATTTCTTGACTTTCCATGAATACCAGTAGAGGATTTGGGATGTCCACCAACTATATCTTGCTCTCTTTGGATGACTGGCCCACTATCTTCTAGTCAAACATGTATAATATGGTGACATTTATACCACTTCTGCTCAAATTTGCATTTGCAATATGGTTCATGTAGGTCATATCCCCCATGCATTGCTACACTGCTTATTTGGTGACATCATCTGTGCTTAAGACACACTAATTCCAAGACTCAGGACCACACAATGTCACCAAAATAACAGTGCTAAAAGAGCAGAGTTTTTTTTCCCAAAGAATTGGGGATCAATGAAATTTGGAATTTCTCAAAAGCCAACTCATCCAGGCTTCTATTGGATTCTGGGACCAGACAACTGGGTCAATGTCAAATATATGGCACCAATTTTGCCAGAGACTGGGAACAATACAATCAGAGAAGAATATGATGAACATATGCTTCCCCTTCTCCAACTGGTAAGATCTTCCCAGAACCTGCATTCAGAAGAAGGCCCTAAATCAGGTCCTCTCCCATCTGAGGCCTCATTCCTCATCCCTACATTTTTTCTGCTCTTTTATATTGTTTTTCCACATGATAATGTAAGGACCACGATGACAGAAACTGTTGGGTATATTTGTATCTCCAGTGCTTAACACAGTTACCTAATAAAAAGTGTTTAATTAATGTTTGTTGACTGATGGACTTGTGATGTTTAAAAAGTTTGAGAGATAGTTTTTGGTAATGTAACCATTTTATTAATAATATTAGTACGTTTGTAGATTAAAAAAACCCTTGGTCATTTGACCACTTTTCTTAGACCAAAGACTCCTTCTGGGAGTAAGCTTGTAGTTATAGGTCCTTGGAAGAGCAGGTGTTCCTGAGGGTACAATTAATTCTGATAGGTTGACAAATAATGAGAGAATAAATATTACAATGAGAGGGTGGGCTGTATTAAAATGTGGGCCTTGAGGTAAATGACTTGGATCACCCAAATCGTTATAAAAGAGACATCAATTTTTGTATCACCTGTATGACAAAAGGGAGAATCCCCATTATTCCAGATCCGTCTGAGCAAACACTATGAACAGGAATGCACCCATTAGCCTAATCTTAGAATTTCTTCTATATCTTTGATTTGATCTGAGTCAGCCTGGGTGCCTGTCTTTTAGAAATATTTCCCACACTGGTTTATTTCTGGATGAAGAAGCAGAGAAGGAGAAAAATCTTGGTCTTAATACAATAATTAGTTATTAATACAAATTTTTCTTCAGACTTACTACATTCATCTCCTAAGCTAAAGCTGTAAGGGATACAAGAGAAGTAAAACATCTGTTCAGATCACATCCTTCAGAGGCCTTTGCTCTAGTTGGGAAGGGGAAAAAACTATTTTTGAAACAATGAATACTTTGCTCTTTTGAAGGACAGGTAATCTCATCCATGAGAGTAATTATTCCCATGATGCAGATATCAATGGATCCATTTCTATTCATCCTGAGTCCTAGACATGTCCTCTGGTAGATTCTCTACCAGTGGTTCACTGAACATTCCTTCAGAGGAAATCAATTTTTAAATCTATAATCATTAAGAATATTTTTTCTTCACAACAAGCTTAAATGTGTTGTCTCTTTGGATATAGTGGTGGATATAGGTCCACCTATTATTTCTGGTTCTGCCCTCTGATATCAAGCAGAATAAATCTAAACCATCTTAATTTGTCAGGGATAGAGTCATAGCCTTTTCCATTTCCCAGAAAGCCTCAGTGTTTCTTGGCACTCCCCTATTCTAAACTTCATTTTATGTGCTGATGACCTTTCTTCTATCTCCTTTGAAAAAATTCTCAGACCTGATTCTGGTTGAACCACCTCAAGAAGCTGAAAGAAACTAGGGACAGTGGGCTCAAAGGGCTCTCTCAGCCCCATCCTGGAGCTTCATCCCTCACTTGGGAGAGTCCTCTACTTCTCCTAGTGTCCTCAGAATGGTTCCTCCATCTTTTAAAAACCTTGAGTCCCAGTCCTGTGCCATCTTAGTAGGAATTATTTGTGAGATGAAACTTTTCTTCTCCAAATTTCACCTGCGTGGACCCTATCCAGAGACGGAGGGCACTCAGGCTGCTTCAGATTTGGACTTAAAATATCTGCTATGATTCACTCGTTTTCACATATCACCCAATATAGTACTCCAAATTTCATCCTAAGGCCATACTTCAAACTCTCTGGAAGAGTGAAAACTCACTATTTCTAGCTATCTATCTTACTACACTACTACTTACTCTACTTAATACACTTCCATCTTCTTACCATGGAAGATAGCACCCCATCCCCCCTTCCTTCATCCCACCTTTTGGTTGGGAACAATAATCCAGTCCAAGGAATGGAGCTGTTGGAGAAGGAATAGCGTTATTAACTCATTTGTTTATTAATTTATTCCAGCATTCCCTAGCATTGAAGTATATGTGCCTGAATCAGGGTTTTTCTGGGGAGAATGAAGGCAGCTCACCCCTAAGTAATTGTCACCTGCATGCTAAACATCCTCACCTATTAAAATGGAGGCCTTTAACTAAACAATCTCTAAGGTCTCTTCCAGGTCCTCTCTTTTTTCTCACTCATTTTAAAGTCAATAATGTCAAAGTGAAATAATTACAAATTAGTCCCATGAAAAAAGTAAGACAGAGCTGATCTGAACCCACATATTAGGACTCTATCTCAACAGGTCAGAATGGGGAGAAGGGAAGAATCAGGACTGAGCCTACACAGAAAATCAAGGAGTCTGGAGATTTTTGAATCAAGGACTCACAAAGCTTCTTTCTTTTAATCAGATGCTGAAGTCAGAAATAACTGAGTGTTGAGAGGTAGGGGAAGTGGGGAAAGGATTAAGGAGGGAGGGGAATTCCATAACTTGCAGCTTTCTCCAGAATTAATTGGTGTTTGTGCAGAAAACCCACAGTGACAGAGGTAGAGAAGTTCACCCATCCTCTTCTCCAATCCTCCCTTCCAACTCCCAAAACTCCCCCTCTCTCAATCTGAGAGAATCCAAACCATATCCGACTCCTGACTCACAACTGCTCTTTTAATCATAAACCCCTTCTTCTCCAAGCTCCCTGGTTCTCCACATTATGTCTCTCCTTGCAATATTCAAGCTTCCTCCTTCAGAATCATCAGTTGCTTCCCTCATTACTCTTAGGAGAGTACAAAGATTTTTCCTTTATACTTTTTTATGAATTGAATTGAAGACCTAAGTCTTCTCTATTGTTCCTGTCCTATTGACATACAGCTGCCTGAGCATCCCTCAGCAGAGTCACCACCTTCCAGAGCTCCACTCTTCCTCTGATCCTCACTGATTGGATTCATATCATGTCTTCACACACATGGTTCCTTCTCTGAGGAAGACTTCACCCTCTAGGAAACCTGTTTCTTTCCTATCAAATTCTCTGTAATGCTTCTACTTCCCTTCCTCCTTTCTGGAATATTTCTCCAGATTCCAAAGTCCTGGAAAAAGTCAGAATTGTATTCTCATTTTCATGATCTTTTTTCTTTTTTTATATCCCAAGTTGTTTATTTGCTTTAACTGAGTTCAATATTGATTGTGATGGAATACTATTTTGCCATAAGAAATAAGCTCAATGATTCTACAAAAACAGGAAAAGAGTTACATGAAATAATGAAAAGTAAAATGAGCAAAACCAAGAGAACATTGTATACACTAACAGCAATATTTTTGAGGTTTTTTAGAAGCAATTGGGGTTAAGTGACACACAACTAGTGTTAGGTGTTGTACTTGGGTCTTGCTGACTATAGGGCCAATGCTCTATCCACTGCACCATCTAGTTGCCCCAGCAACATTGTTTTACAAATGACATTAAGTAAGTTATTTTGTCTTTTCCCAAATAAACATAAAAATATGAAGAAAAATGTTATCCACAGGCAAAGAAAGAACTGATAAATCAAAGTATATCTAGAATAATTTTCCATATGTACCTACTTGCTTCTAATGGTAGCCATCTCTAGTGTGTGAGAGACAAAAAATTATGTAATAATTTTGTTGTATATTTCAAAAGAATAACAAATTTTGCACAGTAGATTCGCCATTTCAGATACAATCATTTCTGTTGTTCTCTGTCATGGAAATGTTCATTTTATTCTATAAATTAAAAAAAGAAGAAGCAATAGTTGCTTATTCTGGCCAGTGATGTGATGGAAAGGAGGAGGAAAGAAGCACAAGCTGAAAACATGTTACTTTTTTACTGGGATTAGGCCCTAGGGTGAGGACTGCTATAACTACAGTGATTTGCTTGAATACATCTACATATGTTGACTGACCTTTGGAGTTTCAAAAGGCATGTAGATATAGCTATCTATGACAAGCATGATATTCAATTGGAAGATCAATTGAGGAAGACTAACCACCCAGCCATAGCACTATGACAGAAGATAATAGAGAGGAACAAGAAACTGCAATTAACAGCGTAATTAATAAACACTATATTGGAGGATAAGGTCTTGCTATGAAATCTTGATGTGCTGAGAAAATCCAAGACAGCACATTGCTAGAGAGCCACTCAGTACCAATTTGTGGAAAAAGTAGGTATTCTATCAACTTACACAATTATTCCAGAGAATGATCAGAACTCTTCAAATAGTATATATTTTAGTTACCTCTCTCTCTCTCTTTTTTTTTTTTTTTGGCGGAGGCAATTGGGGTTAAGTGACTTGCCCAGGATCATACAGCTAGGAAGTCTTAGTTATCTCTTGTGCACAGGAGAATGTCACTGCTACCTTTAAGAAGTGAGTAGAGGGACAAGAATCTAGGACATACATGAGTTATATAATTCTCTTTCTCCATAACTGCAATTTATGCATTCTGAATATAAGCTACTGTTTCATATTTATCTATGTATCCCCAGTACTCACCACAAAACCCAATATATAATAGCTATTTAACAAATATTTATTGATTGGATATCATTCACCAAAGCACTATCATATGTTGAGTGAAATGAGCAGAACCAGGAGAGCAGAACACAGCCACAAAAAGGTCATGGGATGATCAACTATGATTGACTTAGCTCTTCTCAGCAATACAATGATCCAAGACAATTCTAAAAGACTCATGATGGAAAATGCTGATCACATCCAGAGAAAAACTATGGAGTATGAATGTAAATTGAATTATATTTTTAGGGGGTTTCATGGTTTTTTCCTTTTATTTGTTTCTTCTTTCACAGCATGACTAATGAGGAAATAAGTTTTTTCTTCATTAGACGTGCATGACCTATATCAAATTGCTTGCCATCTTAGAAAGTGGAGAAGGAAAGAAGGAAGTGAGAAAATTTTGGATTTCAAAATCTTTCAAAAGATAAATGTTGAAAATTGTTTTATATGTAATTAAAATACTATTTTAGAACAAAAGACTTTGTATGCATTATTATTTTTGATCCTCACAACAATCTTGTCTGTTAGATAAGTACAATTTCTTCTTCGACTCATGATTTCATGAGTGTAAGGAATTCTTTCTCCCAATGTAATTGTCCTACCATATATTGAGTTTCCTGGAATACAGAGCAGTTAGGTGACTTGGCCAGGGTCACACAGCCAGGAGGTGTCAGTTTCAGAATTAGAATCCATCTTCCTGACTCCAAGTCCAGTGATCAATTCAGTATGTCATGTTGCTCTTCTTGGCAATTCTTATGGTGTGTACTGAACATGACTTGAGAAGAACAAACAAGAGTCTAAAACCTAAGGTCTTTGTCAGGAACCCCAGATAGGGCTTGGGATCCTATACTAAGTACTTGGTGTGTTTGGAAAACTCAAGTTCTTAGACCAGTGGAGAATCACTATATAACAAAAAGTCAAGAGACTACAATCCACTAAATGGCCTTAGATCAAGAATTCTTAGATCAAAAATTCTTAAAACAAAATTCTTGAGGTCTGGAAACTGTAGATGTGTATACATATGTGTATTGTGTATATATATTTAGGCACAATAGATTCAGGCTCTTGTTTGTTCTTCTCAGTCCTGTTCTGCCTCGACTGGGAATGGGTGTCCCTCAACTAGTCTTCCAAAGCGCCATATTGGTTATGGGCCCTAATTGCCCCCATCCTCAGAAAGTTTAAAGGTCAGATTAAGCCACAACCTTGCTCTCACACAGATCTCTCTGGCCTATGACCCTTTAGGATAGGAAAACTGATGAATGTAAGCTTTCTTAAGGAGAACGATATGGTTGAGATGCATATGTGTTAATATATATTATTGAGATCTGCACAATGAGTATTTCTCCATTTGCTGTATCCAATGGTTCCATGCATGGATAGTGTGACTGTTGGAGAACCTGCATTTTCTTGGTGTTAATTGCTAGGCAAAAATGACCACAAACAGCAGAGATCCATACTTTGGATCAGAATATGAGACTGCATTGAATACATAATCATTTGTAAACAAAAAGTCAGTTCCAACTCTCCCTGCCCTTTAGTCTTGAGAGAGAGAGGGAAAGAGAGAGAGAAAGTTAACCAGATAGATAGCTGAATGGATGAACAAATAGGCATTGAGTAGATAAGTAAATACAAATAGATATACATATTCATATTTGAGTTACATATTTATATATACCTATATTTTATATATATATATATGTATATATATATGGGAGTATGTGTATGTATTTGTCTTATGTAAGCTTGTGTCTATCTGTCTGTGTGTATGAATATATGTATGCAAAATGGGTGAACCATGATGCTGAAGGAGCTGTTTCTGGGGCTTCAGTCAGATGCTTCATTGCTGTCTCTGGTTCTAAGCTGCCTTTCTGTGGCTACGTTCTATAGCATCACTCCCTGCTAACGAAACTGTCACCACATGAAGAAAACCAGAGCAGTTAGCTGGAGGGATGGCAAGTAGCAGCTGCAAACAATAACGCTGGAGGCTGGGCCAAATTCTCTCTCTCTAAGACAAAAATAGGGGGAGTTAGAAGCCCAGTGTTAGTGTTTATGATTGGCCCATCACCAAGTGACTTGAAGAACTAGTTTTCTTGAAGGAGCATGGCAAAGACATAGGAAGAACTTGAATTCAAGTCAACCAAACCAGGTGGAATCCATCTTCTAGTATAGAAAATATAGCACATTCTATGGGAACATCATGGGAAGTTACAACTCTAAGAACTGGGTCAGTAAATCTTGCACTGGGTACCTGAAACCCTGTACAGAGGGTATATATCATCAAAAGGGGTGGGGAGGACAGACAGGGTTAACTCGTAAGGTTTTCTCCATGGATTTTATAAACTAACTCTACTTCCTCCTTGCAATTAATTAATCCCTCACAGAATTTTACTGTGTGGCCAGGCTCTCTCCCAGATACCTCCTTAACATAGGACTTTGTTCACTGAGGATAATGATGGTGGTCACTGGTTGACTCTCAAATATTGTGACCAGTCCTAGGACCATTTCTTTACTGGAGGAAGTGAACAGGATTCCAGAGACTGCAAAGACCAAGAAGTTAGAAGCTGAAATCAGCACAGATGTCAAAAAATTGAAAGAACAAAGTTATTTCTTTAGTAATTGTAGGGATTTTCTACTTATCCTGGAGGGAGAAGGCTATAGGAATAGAACAAGTAGAAGGATCTACTTTCTCCCCCTCTTACCAATCATCTCTTTCTTTTTCCCTACTTAGCATGACACAGTCAGCATTCTCCTCAAAGCCATACTGGGTTTGTAATATGTAGTGAGAACTTTACAGTTTAAAGAAGTATAGGTACAAACTCCAGTCCACTAAAACTTGATGTATGTCACGGATTCTCCCTGAGCCTTGTGACCATACATTTTTCCAATATTTCTTGAGCAGCCATTGTGAGTCCAAGCCCACATCAACTGCCATGAGGAAAACAAGAGGAGGAGAAGACCTGGTCAGCCTTTGCCTTGGGGTGCTATGGGGGGAGAAACAATTCATATTTTTAGAATAGTTAACCAAAAATCATGGAAATATACTAACTATAAAAACTCAAAAAAATTAACTAAGAGCAAGTTCTTCAACCCACAAAGTGTCTACTTACTCTGAACTCAGAATGGAAAAGACCTGTGATCTCTGTCTGACCACAAAATGCTTCAAATAATATAGGGAAGAGCTCCAAAGGTTCTGTTAAAACCTTTGCTCTAATTAATCTTGCCAGAATTATTTTCTCTTAATCTTCTAGGTCTTTTACTATGCTCTGAGAAAGAACTCAGCAACGCAGCATGTCCTGTCTCAGGAGGCTTTCCTAGAGACTTGCAAAAAATAAAGGGCCACAAGTATAGTCACTGGGGAAACCATCCAGACTATCCACAAGTGCATTGCTCTGTTACAAAGAGGACCTTCTAGGCTCACTTCTCCTTTTATAGAATGATAGCTTCAGATTTAGAAAGAGCATTAATCACTGACTAGTCCAATCCAAACTTGAAGAAGAACCTCAAAAAGAAGTGGTCACCACCCTTCACTTCTATGACTTAGAATTGAGTGGGTAGAACTTGTGTGAAGGATGTAATGTAGTGTGGGGAGACTTGAGGAAGGGAGTAGGGGAGAAAAGGTCAATGAGTCCTTTATCACCTATCATCAGTTCTCATTGAACTGATCTAGGTGAGAGGCGATAAGGGACTGTTTAAAGTCGTGGATGGATGGAGGAGAGCAGATGATTCATATGAGACGTAGAGGAGGTAGAAATGGCCAGTATTGACAACGGATTGGAGATGTGGGGTGAATGCCAGAAAGAGGCTGCCCTCTTGGGGGACTCAGACTTATTACTATAATGAGGATGAGAATGGTAAAGATTTGGGGAGAGAAATAATTAGTTCTGCCTTGGACTTTGGAAAGTCAGTAGGTGACTTTCTGCCTCCATGCCCATAAGACATTTGCAATGACTCCACAATTTCACAATGGTTATATGTTCACTCAATCAATAAGCATTTAATAAGCACATTCTATGTCCCAAGTGTATTGCTGCTAGTGACACAAAGACTCAGATCCTGAATAAACCAGAAGAGCACCCCACAAGTCACAATGGAGGAAGCCAGACACCCAGATGGTGAATCTCCAGACACTGGGAGGGACCATCTATGTTTCACTGCCCTAATCTTGGAGAATAATCCAATAGTCTGCAGACCATCTTAGTAATTAATCAGCAATGAGAGGCAATGTGAAATAGGCAGGATTGGAATTCTTCCCTGACTTTCCCAAGTGGTATCCCCCTGGGAAAGTTATTTAATCTCTTCTCAGCCTCAGTTTCCTTATCTGAAAAATGAGAATAAGAATAGTGCCTACCTTACAGCATTGTTGTAAGAATCAAATGGAATAATAATATATGTGAAGCCCTTTGCCAACTTTAAAGGGTAATATTCATTGTTATTATAATTAATTGCATACTTTGAGACTGAGATTACAGTCTCACCATATATTGGGGGCTCCCTGAGAGCAAGGATTCTATCTTTCCCTTAGCACAGCAACTTCCTAAGGGTAAGGTGAGGAATAGGGTAATGAGATTTCTTCCCCATATTTATCCTCTAGAACGAAGTCTCCCTAGTGCTCCCCTTCAGCATTAATAATTTCAAGGTTCAACAAGCATTGAGGAAAGACAGCTTGGTGTTGGCATTGGACCAGCCCATCTTTGAGCCTCCCAAACAATGCTTGATGATGATTGGGCTCTGAGCTGCCCTGCTCTCACCACAGTCTATTTCACTTCCTCATTTATCCCTTCCAGGCTGTATGACTGTACATCATAAGTGATGATGAGAAGAGGGCAGGACTTCCACAGAACCAAGCCCAGTCTGGGTAGGAATAGAGAATAGGGAGACATGATAAATACATGGAAGGTTCCATTTATGCAGTGCCTGGGACATAGGACTTGAGGGCTAAAACCTCCCCAGCTGGGGTGCATTTGACGAGGGAGACAAGTAGACCCTTCCTAAAGATCATGGCGTGTCAGAGGAAGTGGAGATGGCTCTCTTCAGCCTGGCTTTTCATTCTGGGGCTAGTTGCTTTGAGAGAGACACGGGCAGGTAAGTCTAGGGGAAAGGGATCAGGTAGAGAGGAGAGAGACCATGGAGATTTGGTTCAGTCACTATCCTCAAGGAGCCAGGCTGTCAGTCAACAAGCACTTACTGAATAATTTGTATACACCAGCTAACATGCTAAGTGCTAGAAAAACCAAAAAGTAAAATAAAACATAGCCCCTGCCTCAAAGAGCTCACCTTCTAAGGGGGCAGACAACATATAAATTATATATACACACACACACATGTGTATATATATATATACATATATATATATATATATATATACTTAGAAGATATGTACAGAATAGATGAAAAAGGACTTTGGAGAGGAAAGCTCTGGTGATTGTGGGCACCAAAAAGGGTTTACTGAAAATGGCATTTTGCCTGAGACTTGATAGAATCTGGGGAAGCCAGGAGGTGGAAGTAAGGATGAAGAGCATTCCAGGCAGAGGAACAGTGAGGAAAGAGGCAGGGCAGTCTGGGTAGTGTGCGAGTGTGGGGAATACCAAGTAAGCAGAAATCAGGTGGTGGAGCTATATAGTTTAGAGAAAGCTGAGGGTGCTCAAAGTTTGACTTGGCCACTGGTGAGATATTGGATGAAGAAGAGGAGAGGGAAGATTGGAGGATGAATCGGAGATAACAGAATTGGATTATTAGTGGTGTTCTTGATAGAAATAGAAAGTTAGAAATAGAAGTTTGGGAGAAAGCTAATGAGTTCTATTTTTGACATGTTGAGTTTCAGATACCTATAAGCAATCTAATTGGGATGTCCAAAAGAAAGGGTTTTTTTAATAAATATTCATTAAGCTTCTACTCTGGCTAAGCACTGTGGTAAGTGCTTTACAAATATTTTTTTCTGATCATTAAAAGAATCCTGAAAAAAAGGTGTCATTATTTTGCAAGTTTTATGAAAAAAGAAACTGCTCACAGAACTTAAGTGATGTGCCCAAGTTGATACAGCATAAGTAGCTGAAGTTGGATTTGAACTCAGCTCCTCTTGAAAACAAGCACAGCACTCTATCCATAGTACCACCTAGTCAATGATTCTTAGAGCATGAGGGGGAGAGAGAGAGAGAGAGAGAGAAAGAGAGAGAGAGAGAGAGAGAGAGAGAGAGAGAGAGAGAGGTGGGGAAGGGAGGAAAGGAGGGAGGGAAGAGAGGAAGGGAGGGGAAGAATAACAGATATTTAGATTTTGAAGTCATTTGTATAGTTACTCTTACTCCATGGTGACTGGCAGAGGATGCACAAAGAAATGGATGACAGGAAACAATGGTCTTTTGTAAATCACAAACCTGAAATACCATTTTCTCTTCTTCCCTTCCTTCCCATAATTCAGCACACCACAGACATGTGGGTCAGTTCACTGCAGTGGGCACATACCATTCTCTCTTGGAACTAAGTGGAATTAGCTTCATGGATGATGTTGAAGTGGCATCCTATAACAATATAGACCATCAAATAACTATCAAGATACCCTGGATCTCCAAAGCATTGGGAACTGATTACATTACCCAGAGGCGTCATTTATTGATGGATCATGATCAACATTTCCGCTGGGCCATCCAATTCTTATCAAAGAGTGACACTAACCGTAATAGTAAGTCTGACCTACTCATCTCTCCCATCCCTCTTTTCACTTTTAAATCCAATAGCTACATCCAATAGATAAATCCAATAGATCATACCACTGAAATGATTGTCCTTAGTCCCAGTCCACTGATATTTCTTAACATGGAAGAAGAGCTTTAAAGAATCCACCCCTGAGCCTTAGGCTTCATTCAGTTCAACATTCACCACTACAACCTTCTACAATCCTCCTAAGATACCTCTGCCTTCTGCCCAAGAACTTTCACACTTTCCAAACATTTTAATCAATAGACCTGAACTTATAGGATGGGAACTCTATGTCTTTGTTTAGGCCCTCAGTTTAGGGATGGACTGCAGTTGATCCTATTTATTCATCTTTCTCTGTTTACCATCCCAATGTGCCTCCACAGGAAACCACACAGTGCAGCTCCTTGCAGACTGTGAAATAGACAATGATGTCAAGATAAAGAGTCACCTCAATTTAATTTGGGAAGGAGAGCAATATTACAGGATAGATGAAGAAGTTGGGCAGTGGGAGAACTTAAAACCTGAAATCAAAGAATTCCGATATATTCTGGATAGTCCTTTCTGGACCAATCTAAGGAAACGTTACATGAATGAATATTGTGTTAACCTGTTGAGAAAAATCGTCAGGTACTCAAATTTAAGGGATAATGGTAAGTGTTTGATTCTTCCCATCTCACCCTAAGAGGTCAAGTTCACCTCCATCATTCTGTACAGAAACTGGAGCCCTATAAAAACAGGCAGAATCTTTGTCTTTTTATCAAACCTTCAATTTGGAATGGGAAAAATCAAAGAAATAGGAGAAAAGTTGCAGCTCTTTTTTTATTCTTTTCTTTTCTTTTTCTTTTTTTATTTTCTGTCCTTCCTTCTTATTTTCTACTTATCTTTCTTTCCTTCTTTTTCTTTCTATTTTTTCTTCTTTCATTCCTCCTTTTTTCTCTTGCCTATCCTTTTTCTTCCCTCCTTCCTCCATTCCCTCCTTTTTTAAAATTTCCTTTCTTCTTTTTATTTCTGTTTTTTCCTCTTTATTTCTTTTGCTTAAGTTAAACACCTCCTTCCTGCCTGATCTAAGCACGAGAATGCTCCTAGGAGCTCAAGGGCTATGCATCTGAATACATACTCGGTCCTGTCTTACAAAGGTCGAAAAATTTTATGTATGGCCCCAAGAATTTGCTATCTAGTGAGGCATCTAGTCAAATTTAGAATATCAGTACCAGGAATTTGGTCACAAGGTAATCTTTAATTTTCACTTTGTTGCAGTTGGGGACAATGACAGAAACACTTGAAGGATAGCATAGTAAGGATGAGTCCATAATCATCATTAGAAAGATCCCCACTAATAAAATTACAGAAGAGTCTGTTCTTAATCCATCTTAATCCATACCTGAAGATAGTTTGAAAAACTGCTGATTGAAACTCCAACAGAATAGACTCTATAACTAGTATTTATCTAGCACTCTGAGAGGTCTCTAAAGAGATATGTTATCATGCTACTACTTACACTCAAGGACCTGATGGGTTTGAGAATGGGAAGATAAAAGATGACTCATTAAGGAAACTGGGAAAATCAAAGGTAGAGACAAGAGAAGCACTGAGATTGTATCATAAGGCCTTCTTTCTTGATCTCTGTTCCCAGTGCCCCCTGAGGTGACCGTATCTCATCATATCAATCCAGAAGGCAGAATCATTCTCTCCTGCACAGCCACAGGCTTCTATCCTCAAGCCATCCTGCTACAGTGGAAGAAGAATGGGGAGCTGGGTGTATGGGGAAAGGAGAATTCCACTGGTATCCTGCCCAATATGGATTCTACCTTCTACCTCCGCATTACCTTAGAGCTCCCACCAGAGGACTTGGGAATAGGTTATTCCTGTGTGGTGGAACACATTGAACTGAAGACTTCTGTTGTATATCCAGGTTAGTGTTTCTAGTCAAGAATTCTCATTACATCCTCAGGAGAGCGGGTCCCAGAGTATAGTTCCCTTCCTCTTCTTCCTCTGAGTGCTCACCCAATGATAATCTATCCTCTCTCCCTATAGGCAATGTAAAATCCACAACAGAAAAACTTTGGGTCCTGATCCTGGCTCTAGTGTTGGCTGTTATCCTGCTGATAAGCTGTGCTGGGGCCTTCATGGCATGGAAGAAGAAGTCATGTATGACTTGCATGTAATGAGGAAGAGGTGACATAAAGGTATTGGATGGGGAGTTCCTAAAGAAACAGAAAATATTTCTATTACCTCAACCTCAATAACTAGTTGTTGAAAAATATTTTGAGAAGAGAATCACAGAATCTTAAAGTCCAAATGAGACACAGAAGCTATGTTGTCTAAGACATACCTGTTCAAAAAATCCTTAAATTACATCCTGAGCAAGTCAGTTTCTCCAAGCTTCCTTTGCTCATCTGTTAAAAAAAAAAGGAACAAAAAATAGTACTAACCTTGCAGTAATATAAAGTGCCAATCAAACCTTGAAGTATTATGTAAGTGTTAGTAATTATTGCTATTATTATTGATGAATAATTAATTGTTGATGCAGTTGGGGACTACTTTTTCCTGTCACACCAAAAACAATTTACATTGTTGACTTATATTAAACTTTCAGTCCACTAAAATCCCTGTCTCCTTTTTTTTCCCACAGAAAAACATTGTTTATGTGTACGTATGCCTTAAAATGTCTTATTCTTATTGCTATTTTTAATTCTACTATGGAACTTAACATTTATTTATATTCCAATCTTATCCAATCCAATCTAATAAACATTTGTCAAGGGCCAGTTAGTATATTGCTAGACTCTTGTAGCATAAAGACAAGGGAAAAAATAGTCCCTCTGTTCATGAAGCTTTCATTCTATTAGAGTGACACAACATTTAAACTACTATAGAAATGTCAGCTTCTATTCTGCCTGTTATTCTGCACTTTAAAAGTCTTTGGGGGTCTGATTTGGCCATTGGTTTTATTTATGTCTTCCTGGCTTATATTTATTTAGCCCACCTAGCTTGGAGTCATCTCCAAACTTGATGAACATGTCATCTATGTCTTCATCCACATCATCACAAACCATGGCGGCTCTTAATTATTGAACTGCCTTTGCTAAATGCTCACAAATCAGTCGCTCATCCTTTCAACTCATTACCACAAATATTTATTAAGTACTTGTCATGAATAAAGTAAGAGGTCCCATGTTATAAAGAATAGAGACCTTGTTTTGAAGTTAGGAATACCTGGATTTTAAGTCTCACCTACTGACTGTGCAACCCTGAACAAATCATTCCCTGAGTCCCAAGCAACTCCCTGAGACTTAAGGGTAAAAGGTTCAAATCTTTCCTGGTAGAAGGAATAGAAGGAACAGATGTGTGTCTGAAAAAAAAGACAGAAGTGAAAGACTGTATAATTTATTAATGTTTAATATAATTGTGTTGATAGTTGAAAGCCAGTGGAGCCATGGTGGCGGAGATCAGACAGGAGTCTCTGTAACCTCCTCTAACCTCCCCTCAAACCAACAACATATGAAGCCTCTAGACTGATTTTGAAGCAAAAAAATCCACAATATCTGGAGAACAACACGATTCTGGAAGAAGATACTCTGGAAAAACCTCAAAACAGGTCTGTTTTAATTGGGCAGGGGGGAGGTCTGCTGAACCCAGACTGCAGCGCAGGAAGACCAGGGCAGGGAGCTGGAACAGGAGTCGGAACAGGAGTGGGAGTGTTGTGCTTTTCACACACCTGGGAGTCTTCTGCGGGCCTCTTGGAACAATCTGTCCTGATTGTGGGCAGGTGGTTTGGAGGGTCTGCCTTTTGAGGGGGATAGATTGTGAACCACTGAACCCCTGATGAGCATCGGACCTAGCTGCCATTACACAGCACCTTAAAGCAATCAATCAATCAACAGGACTGATCAGCACCAGAAATAATTCAATCAGCAGAGCTGCCCAGTTCCTGAAATAACTCAATCAGCAGAACTGCCTCAGGGTGAACTAAAGCAGAACTGCCCAGCATCTGACATAATTCAATCAGCAGAACTGCCCAGTTCCTGAAATAACTCAATCAGCAGAACTGCCCCAGGGCAAATTAAAGCAGCTGTCCCACCTTTGCCCTAAACAGACCTCACACCTTTAAAAAAAAAGAATAAAAAACCAAAAAGAGCTCTCACCATAGACAACTTTTATGGAGAGAGGGAAGAACAGACCTCAAATCCTGAGGCCCCTAAAGGTAAAGTAACTCTAGAAAAAGCCCCAAAGAGAGACATAAACTGGTCTCCATGTCACAAGGCTTTCTTTGAAGATTGCATAAAAAATCTTAAAAGAGAGTTAGAAGAAACATGGGGAAACGAAATGAGATCACTGCAAAATAAAATAGAAAAAATGGAAAAAGAATGCAATGAACAAAAAAATGTAATTGGTCAATTGCAAAAGGAACTAAAAACAGTAACTGAAGAAAATAAGATATTAAAAATTAGAATCGAACAATTGGAAATGAATGACTCATCCAGACTTCAAGAATCAGTCGAACAAAAACAAAAAAAAATGAAAAGATAGAGGAAAACATGAAATATCTCCTAGGAAAAACAACTGACCTGGAAAATAGATCTAGGAGAGACAATCTAAGGATTATAGGGCTTCCTGAAAGCCATGATGAAAAAAAGAACCTAGACACTATCTTCCAGGAAATCATAAAAGAAAACTGCCCTGATATTTTAGACCCAGAAGGCAAAATACTCCTTGAAACAATCCACCGATCACCTCCTGAAAGAAACCCCAAAATTAAGTCCCCCAGAAATATCGTGGCTAAATTCCAGAACTATCATAC
>JAJPUD010011340.1:30852-46218 GCA_023553655.1 Myrmecobius fasciatus | reverse complement strand
AGATATATTGATGAAGAGGAGAGGAACTATCCAAAGAGCATTCCCTGAAAATCTTTCCAAAAAACATTGGGAATTGTGCTCACTCCAAAATAATAACAATCTGGAATTCTGGTACAGTGAATAAAGTCATCACCATGGTCCTGTCAATAACTAGGAATAACTGGTTCTGTAAAAGACCACCAACTGTGGGTGAATTCTGGGAGAAAAGAAGCTCCATATCTATTCATTGGTCATAGGTACCTTGTGGAATTAAAATGAGCCACTTTTAAGACACTTTATTTCTGATGCAGGGATTGAAGGACTTCAGCATCCCCTTTGGATGTTTTTTCTCATAGAGCAGCTGCCCCAGGAGATGCAATGCCATTTCATACTGAAGCCCAGCTGCCTGGTTAGGAGCCAACTACTGACTGATCCCAGCCAGAGGATGTTTAACTATCATAAAGTGGGCTCTCACCTGGACAACATGCTAGTGTATTCAACATTCTCAATGCATTTAGGGTTTCACTGTCAGAGATCTGTGAGAATGACAACCTGCCCAAATCTATTTTGGACACGCTTTTTTTTTTTCTCAATCAAAAAGGGCCTCTCACAAATGGCATTTTCAGGCTATTGGGGAATATCAAATCCTTCAGAGACTCGGAGAAACTTAACCCAGGGACGGAGG
Source organism: Myrmecobius fasciatus (assembly GCA_023553655.1). Lineage (NCBI taxonomy): Eukaryota > Metazoa > Chordata > Mammalia > Dasyuromorphia > Myrmecobiidae > Myrmecobius > Myrmecobius fasciatus. The sequence continues at coordinate 45,554 of JAJPUD010011340.1, read as the reverse complement.
TGGACTTAGACTCTGAAACTATTTTTGTGACATTATGCATCTCAAAGAGTTTTCTTTGAAACATTCCAGGAAGTATTTTATTGTTCCATCTGATCTCTTTGAACAGTGGATCTGCGTCACAGATCAAAGGAACGATGAAGAGAAGATAAACACAGTTCAGAGGTTAATGGAGCAGCTTTCTAGAGCCAGTGTCTTTCTCCCACAGTATTTGGAATGTTGCACAGCACTGTGCAACAATCTGCATCCAATCAAATGACGTCTTTTAATCTGGCACCGTGCTTTGCTCCCACCATTCTTTGACCACCATCTTCTGCCAGTCCTGGGCTGGAGAATGAATTCACCAAAAAGATCTCTCCACTGTACAATTTCTAAATAAAAATTGCTACAGGATATTTGGAGAAGAAATCGCTTCCCTCTTGAAATATTTATTTCAATCATCTGTGATAGAGAAAATGATTTCTTCCAATAAGCTTAGCAAATGAACTAAATGATGATGCAGATATTCCTCACAGTGACATGATAAAAAAGTTGGGTCAAGACAGCCATAGCATGGGCTATGTCTTAACACCGAGTGAGTATGACTTGGACCAGCCTAAAAATGAAGACATTCAACTGAAACTAAATCTAAGCAGAGGAGCATTCTGGGGACATTCTATAATAATCAGCACAAGCCCCACTCCAAGAACATGTTAGTTGGCACTAGCACACTTGCTTACTTGTTGACAGCTGCAGTAGATGTTCAGAAAAACTGGAGGAGACAGGCAGTTCTGAGCCCAGTATAGAATATCTGGACTAGCTCACCTGTGTCAGGGAATTCTATCAGAAGCTCCATAATTCCAGCGCTGATGCTATTTTTTTCTGAGACAAACATGTTCACAAATCACCCCAGCCCTCACAAGGACAATTGTTTGCCTTATCTAAGGGATGTAGGGAGAGAATTTGGAACTCAAAATTTTGGGGGAAAGAATGTTAAAATTGTTTTTATACAAAATAAATATTAAATAAGAAAAAAAGGCTTCTTGTTCATATCCTTTGACCATTTGCCAACTGAGGAATGACTCATATTCTTATACATTTTATAGATTTGAGAGATGAGACCTTTATATGAGAAACTGACTATAAAATTATTTCCCAATTTTCTACTTTCCTTCTAATCTTGGCTACATTAGTTTTATTTGTACAAGCCCTTTTTAATTTAATGTAATCAAAATTATCCATTTTACATCTCACAAATGCTCTCTATCATTTTCTTTATTTGTAAATGTTTCTCCTATCTTTAGGACTGGTAGGTAATATGTTCCATGTCCTCCTAATTTACTCATGATATCTCCTTTTATAGCTAGGTCACATCCATTTTGATTTTATCTTGGTAAATGCTAAGAGATATTGGTCTATCTATTTCTGCCAGACTGCTTTCCAGTTTTTCCAAGAATTTTTACCAAATAATAAATTCTTATCCCCAAAGCTTAAATCTTTACATTTGTCTTTAAATCTTTAAATCTGTCTTTATTTGTATAAGGAATATTTTATAGTTATGTTCATGTAATTCCTAGATTTATCTTTGCAGATATATTCCCATGTATATTATGCAATCTGTGGCTACTTTAACTATTTAAGGTGTCTATCTTTTCTTGCAAGTTTTCTTGGTGAGATACACACACACACACACACACACACACACAGCCCCAGATTCTAAAACTGTGGTTCACTATCCCATATAAGATTTTTTAATTGGATGTGAGGGTTGTGAAATTATGATTTATTATTGGTAAATGTTTGATTTGTATACCTATTGTATATACCTATATACCCAGGGTCATGTAAAAACTTCTCAGGCAAAAAGGAGTCATGAGAGTAAAAAGCTTAAGAAGCCCTGAAATACAGAAAGACCGATGATTTATATGGGTTTATTTTATCTCCTGCTACTTTTGCTAAAATTATTGTTTAAGTTTTTAGTTGAATTTCTAGAATTTTCAAATACATCATTATAACAGAGAGAGTTTTTCCCCTCATTGCCCATTCTGATTATTTCACTTTGTTTTTCTTCTTTTCTTGCTATTAGTATTTCTCATACAATATTGAATAATATCATGGATAGTGGACATCCTTGTTTCACTCCTGATCTTACTGGGAAAGCTTCTAGTTTATCCTTATTACAAATAACGTTTGCTGATAGTTTCAGTTAGATGCTGAGTGGGGATCCCCACAGACAGGTGTGAGTTTAGACAGCACCACACATGAAGCCTGACCCAGTTGCACTTTTTCTGAGGGAGGCATTCAATATCCACTTAGAGCATAAATGATAATACCTTCTATACATTGCTTTTCCATGTGTGCCGTAGACAATGGTCAAGAAACTGCCTTGTCTCCACCAAAGCCTGATGGTGGGGTGGTCTTCCTAACTCCACACAAAGAAGGGCACTGAGCTCCTGAGGGGTTCTCAGTTACACTACATGGTATGGTTTCCTAGCAGCCTAGAGCCATTTCGGAGATTTTCATCCCAATTTTTCTTATGTCTCCTCAAAAAGAATAGCAGAGAATGATGGCGGCGGCAGTTACAACAGATCCTGTAATCAGATCTCAGCCAATATTTGGCTGTTCACTTTGGAGGCAGTTTTCCATTATTTTCATTTCGGAGGAGATGCTTTCACTGGAAATCTGACGTGGAATCTTAGAATCTTATTCTTCACTGAGGATATCAGCTCCTGGAGTTAGAGGGCACCCAGAGGACGGGGGCCATGTATAAGCAAAATTTTCTAGCTTCTACCTCCCTCCCTCAGACTCCAGAATAGATGTCTGAATAGTAAAATGACACTTCGAAGGGCTGAATTCAGAAACCTGGCTTTGAAAACATAGCACTAGGCAAGCCACTTCTATTTCTGAGCCTCCTTTTGCTCATGTCTAAAAGGAAGTGACTGATGGATGAGCATTAAAGTATCTCCTCTGTCTCTCTATGCTTCTATTCTTTTAAAAAAATTTGAAATGTATTTTAATGTATTTGTTATCTATTTAAAACATAAATAGAAAATAGAAAAGACAGAAAAAGAAAAATAACATTGTTATGTGCACAGCAGGACATACTGGAGGATTCAAAATATGTAACAAGAAATTGTCATTTCAAGAGCACGTTTATGAGACATGGCCTTGGGTGAGAAGGAGTCAGCACACCCGGTGAGAGCAGAGGCAGTGAGTGGGTCAGGGTCACTGCTGACTGCAGACAATTGTAGGAGGGTGGAGCTCTTGGTTTGGGATTCCAGGTGAGAGGGGAGAGCTTTTTTTTTTCTGAAGGCAGAGGCACCATTCCCCAACCCCATGATTAGAAGTGCTTACACTAATATCTCTTATTTTAAAAAATGAGCCAGCAAAGAAGGACCTCAACCATAGAAACTTGATGTAGGAACAAGTAAGAACTGAAATAAAAAAGCTTCTACCCCAAAGAGTAACATGAAATGGCTCCATGCCTAAAGAGAATTTATAGAACTCAAAACAGAATTTAAAAATCAAATGAGAGACATTGAGGAAAAACTAAAAAAAAAATCCAAGAAAAATAAGATTATGAAAAAAATGTTTACCAACTAGAAAAGGAGATACAGAGTCTCAAAGATGAAAATAACCCTTTGAAAATTAAAATTGGGGGAGCAGCTAGGTGGTGCAGTGGATAGAGCACCAATCCTGAAATCAGGAGGACCTGAGTTCAAATTTGAGCTCAGACACTTTTTTTTTCTGAAGTAATTGGGGTTAAGTGACTTGCCCAGTTACTTGTTAAGTAACACAGCCAGGAAGTTTTAAGTGTCTGAGGGCAATTTGAATTGTACAAGATTTATCAGCAGCCACAATAATACTGCAGGTCCTGGAATCATATCTACCCACAATCAAAAGAACTAGGTCTGCAACCAAAAATACCATATCCAGCAAAATTATCTATAATACTGAATGAGAAAAAAATGGATATTTCATGAATGTGCAGATTTTCAGGACTTACTATCAACCAAACTCGAATTTAATAGAAAATTTAACATAGAAGAGCCAATGTCAAAGATCAATTTCAAGGAAGTCAATATGGACAAATTGTTTGGTTTTTTTTTTCCCCCATGGGAAATGTATGCCATATGTATAAGATTGACATCAACATGCTAATCATTTGGGGAATGGCTGAATAAGTGATGGTATATGAATGTCATGGAATATTATTGTTCTGTAAGAAACGATCATCAGGATGATTTCAGAGAGGCCTGGAGAGACTTACAGGAACTGATGCTAGGTGAAGTGAGTAGAGAAGAACCAGATCATTGTACATAGCAACAGCAAGACTATACAATGACCAGTTCTCATGAATGTGGCTATTTTCAACAACGAGATGATTCTGGCCAGTTTCAATAGACTTGGGATGGAGAGAGCCAACTGCACCCAGACAGAGGCCTGTGGGAACTGACTTTGGATCACAACATAGCATTTTCACCTTTTTTGTTGTTTGCATATTTTATTCTTTCTCATTTTTTCCTTTTTGATCTGATTTTTCTTGTGCAGCATGATAATTGTGGAAATATGTATAGAAGAATTGCACATGTTTAACATATATTGGATTGCTTGCTGTCTAAGAAGGGGGTTGGGGGAAAGGAGGGAAAAATTTGGAGCACAAGGTTTTGCAAGGGTGGCTGTATTTTGAAAATAAAAAGCTATTATTAAAAAAAGATTGACATCAACAATAGGGTAGCTCAAAAGAAAGATTGGGGCAGAGTTAAGGTAAAAAGAGTAATTATGTTATACAAATGAGTTGTACAGGAAGGCACAAAGGCATTGGGGGGGAGGGCGAGGAGGGTTCCGAGTTCTGAAAACCTACTTACATTTGAAATAGATTAAATAGGCAGCACTACATATATACCACGAAGGGTATAGCACCCTTCAAAATCTATAAAGAAATAAGGGAGAGGGATGGGTGGATGGGGAAGCAAAGGGTAAGGGAAGAAGACAAGGGAGGGATCCATAGGTAGGGGGAGGGTAAATAATAGCTAGGCAAGTTATGGAGCAGGATTTAATCAAAGAGTCAGCAGGGATAGGAAAGATGTGTGTGTCTATGTGTGGGGATATGTGTTTATGTATGTATGCATGTGTATGTATAGATCTACATATGTATACATAAATATACCTTTTCTTAACTGTAGCTTGCTTGAGGGTGGTGGGGCAGATGAAAGGGGGGGGAATGAATAAAGTAAAAAAGGTATGCAGTAGAGAACAAAAGAACAATTTACAAGGAAGTAAAAAATGGACATTCATGAATATAATTTCTTCTTATACTTTCTTGATCTGGTGATTTATTGTTATATATTTTGAATTCTCCATTATGTTTTGCTGGGCATATGGCAGTGTTCTCTTTTGTTTTGTTTTATTTTGTCTTGCATCCCTTTTCTGTATTTTTTGTTATACTGTTTTTCTAATTAAAATAAATTTTAAAAAATAAAAAAGAGAACATTTATAATAATAGAAGATATTGTATTCAGAACTACCCATCTTTTCTTTGCTTCATTGTAAGTTGTTTTCCTTTGTTCTCTGCTGTGTACATTTTACTTTATTCTTTTTTCCTCCCCCCATCTCTTCTAAGCAACCTACAATTAAGCACAGATATATTTTATACACACACCTCTAAAACAATATTAATATGGCTGATACATAATGTAGATTTCTCTCTTTTGATTTAATCTTTTTAATGTTAAATTTGTGTAAGATCAATGATTACTACCCCTACTTTTTTTCTAATGATTTCTACTCTTGATCACTATTACTGTGTTTGTATGTATCTCATTTCATATCCCTGCTATATCTTCTACTTTACTTCTGCCCATAAACTTAGCTGGCTATCACTTAATCTTCACCTCTGATTCTATGTGATGTCATCTGATTGATTTCAGTCAGACTGTATGTGTGTGTGTGTGTGTGTGTGTGTGAAGCATTCATATACTAAATCAGAGGGTTCTATGATTTTTGATCTCATTGCAGTGGATACTCTCTAAAATCCAACTTCTCAATCTCAGTTAACTTTGGAGGTGGCAGAGCCAAGATCATGGGCTAGAGGCAGCAACGCAGCTGAACTCTCTCAACATTTTAAAATTACAAAATCTCACTGAAGAAAAAAATTCTTTAAAAATTAGAATTGAGCAACTAGAAGCTCCATGAGATGTTAAGAAACAATATAAAGAAGTGAAAAAGGAGAAAAGTAGAAGAAAATGTGAACTATCTCATCAGAAAAACAATTGATATAGAAAATAGATAAAAAAGGAAAATTTAAGAATTATTGGAAAGGCATGATAAAAAGCCATGATAGCCATGATAAAAAAAAGAGCCTAGACATCATCTCACATAAAAGAGACACAAAAGGAAGAATTTTTATAATGGAAGGGGAAATTGGGGGGTGGGCAATGTTTGCACCTCACTTTTACTGGAAATGGTTCAAAAAAAGGAAGAATACATATATATACACTTGGCTGCATATAAAAATCTGTCTTACCCAATGGAGAACTTGGAGGGGAAGCGAACGGTTGTTGTCTTTCGTTGTACCTGATCAGACCAATCCAAGCTCAGAATGCTCTACCACAGGTCAGCACAAATAGTCCATGTGAACCCTTGGAGTGGGATTCTCTAAATTTGTGCATCTCGTGTCAAAAAATTCAATTTTGCTTTGCTCACAGGACACATCACCATCTCTGCTGAGGGCATACCATGCTGTGTGGTCCTGTGTCAGTATCTCCCGTGTCATGCAATCAGTTCCTAAGTTCTTGAGAGTGTTCTTGTATCACCCTTTCTGAGCACCACGTGAGTGCTTGCCATGTGTGAGCTCTCCATAAAACAGATTTTTTTTGGCAAGTGTACATTTGACATACAAAGAATAGAGCTGGTCCATCGGAATTGAGCTGTCCACAGTAGGGTTTGAATGCTTGGCACTTCAGTTCAAGAAAGGACCCAAGTGTCTGATATCTTATACTGACAGGTGATCTTCATAATCTTTCCAAGACAATTCTTTTATATATATATATATATATATATATATATATATATACACACATATATATATATATCTCACATATATGATATATTTTATATATATCATATATAATATATAGTTATATATATTTACATAAAGATATGCATGGATAATTTTTCAACATTAACCCTTGCAAAACCTTGTGTTCCAGTTTTTCCTCACCTTCCCCCCATCCCCTCCCCAGATGGCAAGTAATCCAATATATGTTAAAAATGGTAAAAAAAAATATTAAATCCAATATAGGCATACATATTTATACAATTATCATGCTGCACAAGGAAAATCAAATCAAAAAGCAAAAAAACAAGAAAGAAAACAAAATGCAAGCAGACAACAACAAAAAGAGTGAGAATGCTAACTGCCTCCGGAGAGAGTATTGATGAACTCTAAATGTAAATTGCAGTATACATTTCTCAGTTTCTTTTTTCTTTTTTAAGCAATATGGCTAATATGTAAATGTTCCATATAATTTGACATGTATAATTGATTTATTGTTTGCCTTCTAAGATGGTACAGGAGTGTGTGGGAAGGAGGAAGAAAATTTGGGACTCAGAATTTTTAAAAGAAAAAAAATGATAAAATAAATAAATAATATTTATAGAAAAATCCTAGATAACTTGGGTCCCTGGCCTCCCATTAGGTCCACATAGGAGACTTCTCAGTTTTCTGGGGGCCTTATTTGTTGTTGTTTGATTTCATTTGGATAACTTCTTCAATTCAGACTCTGGGATGAAGTTCCTCAATTACAGTGATGATCACATTTGGTGATCATATTTTGTGCCTCACCTGATATTTATGGACAATGGGATACCAAAGTTGTTTCTATTATTATGCTATTCAAGGTATCTTTAATAATCTTGATGAACACATGAGAAACTGTCTAATGGAAAGGGAGGTATGGGTCTATCGAGTCAGATGTTTTCCTTTATAGTCAACAAACAGTAATAATATTCTCTCAAGAAGGAAATGGCAAACCACTTCAGTATCCATGTTATTCAAGGCAATTCCAATAGACTTGGGATGCAAAGTACCATCTGCATGCAGAGAAAGAATAACAGAGACTGAATGTGAATCAAAGCCCAGTATTTTCACCTTTTTTGTTTGTTGTGGTTTTTTGCTTGTTTTTTTTTTCTTTCTCATGGTTTTTTTTCTCTTTTGATCTGATTTTTCTTAGGCAGCATGAAGAATAAGGAAATTATGCTTAGAAGAATTGCACATTTTTTAACCTATATTGAATTGCTTGGAATACAACGTTTTGCAAAGGTGAATGTTGAAAACTATCTTTGCACGTATTTGGAAAAACAAAATACTATTGAAAAAAATTTCTAAATTAAAAAAAGAAAAAAAGGAAAGAAAATCCCATGGGTTCACATAGAGTCAGACACACCTGAATGACTGAACAAAAATAACATCTTGTATTCTTAGCATCTTTCAATTGTGTGGTATGCCTGGGATTGGCAAGAGATAATATAGGAAAGATCAAAGATGCAAGAGACAAAGGCAAACAAGACACTGGAATAATCTCCAGTCAACTTGGGGAATGACGGGGTCACTATCCACTAAGGATACTGGAGTAGAGTATCCTTACCTTCACTATTCATCACTGGGGTCACATCATGTCATCTGTAAAGTTTCAACTGAGGGATCTGAGTCATAATCTACTAGATTACAATCTACTAGAGAATATTCTTTGTGAAAACTCAATTTGCTCATCAGCAATGCTCTTGTGTATACTATTCTCATAATTTTATTTTATCTATCATCTATCTATACATTTGTTTGTCTGTCTGTCTATCATTTTTATTTATGTACCCTTGGGCTGGGCTCATGAATACTGTGATACTTACCTCATGGTTTACCAACCATGTCTATATAGGAATTGTATTTGGTAAGGTGGAGGGCGTGTATTTCCTTTTTTACATGTTTATTAGCTCACTAAATCACTATCCCAAGAAACTCAGGATGTTATTTAATTAGCAAATTGTAATCAGGAAATTAGCACATAGTTCCAAGTCTGTAGTCAGGGGGTGGGGGAAGATTGAAAAAAATGGATTGAATGTAAAATATAAATGGGTATCATTCCTATACAAAACATTAAAATAACCCATGAGTGTGCATTAGCCAAGCAGGATGCAGTCCTTTAACTTTTAACAATAAATAAAAAAGTGATACTTAAATTTTATCAGATCCTAGTTAGTGGGATTAGGCTGATTAGACACTTTTCATTTCACCTCAGTTTTGCAACAGCAGAATAGGTTGCCAGCACGCATAGCTTGGCTGGGCCAAGTCACTTATCAGTGGGTGATCTCTCTAAAACAGAAGCTTCCCTTGCCCCATCCAGTTCTAATCTTAGATTTCAGGATCTTTTAAATCTCAAATTCTAGACACAATTTCCCTGCAATGTTCATTGACCTGGGATAATCTGAGAAAGATCAAAGATGAAAGAGACAAAGGCAAACAAGGCATTCTGGTATAATCCCCAGTCCCCTTGGGCAACCCCCGGGGGGGGGGGGGAATACTGGAATAGAGTATTCTTACCTTCACTATTCATCGTGTCATTTGGAGAGTTTCAACTGAGAGATCTGAGTCATAAGCTGTTTCTTCTTTTATTTGAAAATATTCATTTTATTTTATATATTTATTCAATGCCATTTTATTTTCAGTCTGAATTTTCTCCCTCCTTCCAACTTTCCCCTACCCATCAAGAAGGCAAAAATTATAATACCAATTATACATATTGAGACATGCAAAAATGTCTATATTAAACATGCTTCAAAAATAAAGAGAAAAAATGATTTAATATGCAATTTGAGTCCCCTATCTGGAGGTGGATACCATTTTTCATCATGATTTCTTTAGAATTGTGTCAGGTTTGGATTGATCAGAGTTAGTAAGTCTTTCATATTTGCTTATTTTTACAACATTGCTAAATACTGTGCAAATTGTTCTCTTTGGTGGTTCTTCTTTTATTTTGCATCAATTCATATAAAATCTTCTCAGGTTTTTATGAAACTATGCTCCTCATCATTACTTAATAGCACAATAGTATTCCATCACATTCATATACTGTACCTTGTTTGGTTATTCCCCAAATGATCGTCATCCAGTTTCCAATTCCTTGCACCCACAAAAGGCTGCAATAAATAAATATTTTTGCAAAAATGGATTTTTTCCCTATTTTTGGTCCCTTTGGAGTAAAGAATTAGTAGGACATGTATAGATTTACAACTTTGGAAGAACATTGTTTTAAATTACTCTCCAGAATGGCTGGACTAGTTTTTAGTTCAATCAGTAGTGTGTTAGTGTATCTTAAAAATTAGAATTGGCTAAGTGGAAGTTAATGACTCTATGAGCTATTGAGAAATGATATAACAAATTTAAAAGAATAAAAAAATGGATGAAAAATTAAAATCTTTCACCAAAAAGCAACTAATTGGAAAATAGATCAAAAAGAGATAATTTGAGAATTGTTGAAAAAAAGTAAATGAAGAAAATAATTTACTAAAAATCAGAACTGAACAAATGGAAATGAATGACTCAATGAGACATCAAGAATCAGTCAAGCAAAACCCCCAAAATGAAAAAAATAGAAGAAAATGTAAAATATCTACGTGGGAAAACAACTCTCCTGGAAAATAGATCTAGGAGAGACAATGTAAGGATTATTGGACTTCCTGAAAACCATGATGAAAAAAAGAGCCTAGACACTATTTTTCAGGAAATCATCAGAGAACTGCCCAGAAGTCACAGAATCAGAAGGCAAAATAGCCACTGAAAGAATTCACCGAACACCTCCTGAAAGAGACCCCAAAATTAAAAGTCCAAGGAATATTGTGGTTAAATTTCAAAACTATCGGACCAAGGAAAAAATATTACAAGCAGCCAGAAAAAAAAATTCAAATACTGAGGAGCCACAATAAGGATTATCCAGGACCTGGTCGCTTCCACATTAAAGGATTGAAGGGCCTGGAATCTGCTATTCCGAAAGGCAAAGGAACTTGGAATACAGCCAAGAATAAACTACCTTGCTAAACTGAGTATTTTCTTCCAGGGATGAAGATGGACATTCAACAAAACAGGTGAATTCCATTTATTTCTGATGAAAATACCAGAGCTAACAAAAAATAAGACCTCCAAATATAGAACTCAGGAGAAGCATAAAAAGGTAAAAAGTACTATATTTCTGTTCTGGGTATACATAGAAAGTGCATGTATAATTTGATTTTACTGTTCTAATATAAAAAAGAAACTAAAGGTGGAAAGGGGATTGTACCAGAAAAAGGGGAAAGTGAAGGTAAAATGAAGGAAATTACAATTCACAAAGAAGCAAAGATCAACCATAAAATAAATAAGAAGGAAGTTAAGGAGCGAAATAGAAGTCTAGAAAAGTTAGGTATGATAGATCTTTGGAGAAAATTGAATGGAGACAGAAAGGAGTTCACTTTCTTCTTGGCAGTTCATGGAACCTATACAAAAATTGACCATATATTAGGACATAAAGATCTCAAAATCAAATGCAGAAAGGCAGAAATAGTAAATGCATTTTTCCAGATCATAATGCAATAAAAATTACATTCAATAAAACGCCAGGAGAACATAGGCCAAAAAGTAATTGGAAACTAAATAATCTCATCATAAAGAATGAATGGGTGAAACAGCAAATCATAGACACAATTAATAATTTCATCCAAGAGAATGACAATAGGGGCAGCTAGGTGGCGCAGTGGTTAGAGCACCAGCCCTGAAGTCAGGAGGACCTGAGTTCAAATTTGGTCTCAGACACTTAACATTCCCTAGCTGTGTGACCCTGGGCAAGTCACTTAACCCCAATTGCCTCAGCAAAAAAAAAAGAGAGAGAGAATGACAATAATGAGACAACATACCAAAATTTGTGGGATGTAGCCAAAGCAGTTATAAGGGGAAATTTTATATCTCTAGATGCTTATTTGCATAAAATAGAGAAAGAGAAGATCAATGAATTGGGCTTGCAACTAAGAAAGCTAGAAAAAGAACAAATTAAAACCCCCCAATCAAATACCAAACTTGAAATTCTATAAATAAAAGGAGAGATTAATAAAATTGAAAGTAAAAAACTATTGAATTAATAAATGAAACTGAGTTGGTTTTATGAAAAAACCAACAAAATACATAAACCTTTAGTTAATTTGATTAGAAAAAGGAACAAGGAAAATCAAATTGTTAGTCTCAAAAATGGAAAGGGAGAACTTTCCACCAATTAAGTGGAAATTAGAGCAACAGTTAGGAGTTATTTTGCCCAACTTTCTGCCAACAAATTTGATAACCTAAGTGAAATGGAGGAATAACTTCAAAAATATAGACTGCCTAGGTTAACAGAAGAGGAAATAAATTTGAAAAAAAATTTTGAAAAACTATTTCAAAAAATAGGGAAAGAAGGAGTCCTACCAAATTCCTTTTATGACACAGACATGGTACTGATACCTAAAACAGGTAGGACAAAAACAGAGAAAGAAAATTATGGACCAATTTTCCTAAAGAATATTGATGTAAAAATCTTAAATAAAATGTTAGCAACGAGATTACAGAAAGTCATCCCCAGGATAATGCATCATGACCAAGTAGGTTTTATACCAGGAATGCAGGGCTGGTTCAATAAAGGAAAACTATTAGCATAATTGACTATATCAATAACCAAATTAACAAAAAACATATGATTATCTCAATAGATGCAGAAAAAGCATTTGATAGAATCCAACACCCATTCCTATTAAAAACATTAGAGAGTATAGGGATAAATGGACTTTTCCTTAAAATAATCAGTAGCATATGTAATGGGGATAAACTGGAACCATTCCCAATAAGATCAGGGGTGAAACAAGGTTGCCCACTGTCACCATTACTATTCAATATTGTATTAGAAATGTTAGCTTTGGCAATAAGAGAAGAAAAAGAGATTAAAGGAATTAGAGTAGGTAATGAGGTCCCTACAAGGGGATCTCGACAAACCTTTTTTGTTTTTACTGGTTTGATTTGATTTTTCTTGTGCAGAACAATAATTGTATAAATATGTATGCATTTATTAGACTTAACATACATTTCTACCATGTTTAACATATATTGGACTACTTGCCACCTAGAGGGGGATGTGGGGGAAGGGAGGGAAAATTGGGACACAAGGTTTTGCAAGGGCTAATGTTGAAGAACTGTTTTGAAAAATAAAAATCTTTAATAAAAAAATTTTAAAAGAAATTGTTGGACTACCAGAAAGCTACTGTTCAGAAAAGTGCCTAAACAGCATCTTTTAAGAAATTATCCAGGAAAACTGCCCTCGAACCAGAGGGTAAAATAAAAATTCAAAGAATCTACTGATCACCTCCTAAAAGAGATCCCAATATGAAAACTCATAAAAATATTGTAACCAAATTCCAGAACTCCTAAGTCAAGGAGGAAATTTTGCAGGCAGCTAGAAAGAAACAATTCAAATATGTTGGAACTATCGTCAGGATAACACAAGGTTTAGTAGTAGCTTCCATGTTAAAGGAGCGCAGGGCTTGGAATATGATATTCCTGAAAGCAAAGGAACTAGGAGTATAGACAAGAATCACCTACTCAGAAAAACTGAGTATAATCCTTCAAGAAGAAAAATGAATTTTCAATGGAAGAGAGGACTTTCAAGCATTCTTGATGAAAAGACCAGAGGTGAATCTAAATTTGACTTTCAAATAAAAGACTCAAGAAAATCATAAAAAGGTAAACTGGAAAGAGAAATCATAAGGGATTCAATACATTTAAACTATTTACATTCCTACAAGGGAAGATGATACTTATTATAACTTCCAAGAACTTTCTCATTGTTAGGGTAGTTAGAAGTTGTATATACATAAATAAAGGGTACAAGTGTGATTTTAATATTTTGGGATGATATCTAAAAGAATAAAAATTAAGGGATAAGAAAGAGGAATGTACTGGGAAATGGGGGAGGGAGCTGCAGAATGGGGTAAATTATCTTACATGAAAGAGGTAAGAAAAATGAATAAGAGAATAAATGGGGAAATACGACGAAGGAAATTACACAATTAGTAATCATAACTGTGAAAAAATATATCAAGTTTCACTGATAAAAGTCTCTTTCTCAAATATATAGTCATTCTCCAATTGATAAATGGTCAGTGAATATAAGCAGGCAATTTTTAGATAAAACAATCAAAGATATCTACAGTCATGAAAAAAAATGCTCAAAATCACTATTAATTAGAGAAATGCATAATAAAACAACTTTGAGGTATTATGCCATACCTATCAGGTTGCCTAATATGACAGAAAAGGAAAATGATAAATATTGGAGGGATAATTGGGATGCTAATGCATTGTTGGTGAAGTTAGGACTGATCCAACCTTTCTGTTTGTCTATACATTATTTTTCCAGTTAAATGTAAAACTTTTTTTTTTTTACATTTGTTTTCAAAACTTTGAATTCCAATTCCTCTTCCTTCTCTTCTCCGGGAGAACTCTGCATACAGTAACAGTAATGCTGTAGAATCATCAAGTGTGAATGACTTGGCCATTCCTAGTAACATAATGATCTAAGACAATTCCAAAAGATGTATGATGAAAAAAGCTATCTACTTCCAGAGAAGGAACTGATAAGAGTATGAATACAGATTGAAGTATGCTTTTAAAAAAAAAA
>JAJPUD010011340.1:0-30452 GCA_023553655.1 Myrmecobius fasciatus | reverse complement strand
CCTATCCACTAAACCAACTAGCTGCTCCTGTGATTTTTTTTTTTACTACATAATTAATATATTGTATGACTGCACATGTATAACATATCAAACTGCTTGCCTTCTCAATGAAGGGGAAGGGGTGGAAGAGAGGGGGATAACTTAAAACTCAAAATTTAAAATAATGTTAAAAATTTTTACATGTAATTGGGGAAAAGAAAATATTAAAAAAAAGAGTGTGAGATATTTCACTTAAAAACAAGTATGCATTTTGTTTAAAATAACTATACTTGGGAGTTTATCTGCCAGGAAGAATCCAGGAACTATATGAATATGGTTATAAAAGACACTTTTTATACAAATAAAATCCGATTTCAATAATTGGAGAAATATTAATTGTTAATGGGTGGCTTAAGCCAATCTAATAAAAATTACAATTCTATCCCAATTAATATTCAATAAAATTACCAAGTTAAATTACCCAAAATTTATTTTATTGGGTAGGAAAAATAATAACACAATTCGTTTGGAAGAACAAAAGAACAAGAATATCCATGAATGAAATGAGCAAATGACGCAAGTCTGGCCACACCAGAACTTAAACTAATATAAAAAATCTGCAATGGTGGATCAATGGAGTACTCTTCGCCAAGAAAACCTCCTAGGGAGTACTGACGTGCTAGAGTGCTCTGGGTCAGCCACGAGTGGCTCAGGCTGGCTTTTGGGGGCTTTACCTGGGGCAGGTCACTGAACCTGTCCCTCAATTCCTCCCTGTTCCTCATCTCTGGAACAGGGCTCCCTCAGCGGCCCTTTGCATCCCACCAGTGGATCTGGAAATCAAATGGGATGACCAAGGGAAAGAGTTCGGGAAAGAATTCGGGAAATCAGAAAGCTTTGGACGAACAAGGCCAGCCCCCCCACCCCACGAGGCGGGGTCGGAAGGCAAAGGCAGAGCCCCGCTAGTCCCGACCCCGCCCCTCACCGGTAGAGGGAGCGTTAGAGTCCGCGCCGCCCCCCGTCGGCAGAGGGAGCTCTAGCCCTCGCGGCGCCCCCGCCGAAAAAGGGAGCGCCCTAGAGGCCGCGCCCCCCTACCTGCAGAGGACGCGCTAGAGCCCGCGTCGCCTCCGTTCTCTCGTTGGGCGCTCACGCACCGGACCTGCGCCTTCTGAACTCACGTGCTCGCGCCGGCCGGAAGAGACGTGGGAGGAGGTTGCAGACGCGAGGGGTGTCTTAACGTCTTGGGTCGAGAGAGGAGCGGCAGCATGGAGTTCAAGGAGGCGTCGGCGACGCTCTCGGGGTTCTTGTTTAGCGCGCTCGCTTTCCAGCATCTTAACTCCAAGACCGACACGGTGAGGCCGTGAGGAGTCAAGGCCACGGCCAGGGAGCGAGCGCCGAGGGGTGGGGGGGAAGAGGGGAGCCAATGGGAGGGGCGGGTCCCCTGCTCCCCCAAAGCTTTCTGGGCTTCTGGTTTTCCGGAGCACCTGCTGGCCTTGGTGCTGCGGGATCCCCCGGGGTTGTGCGGGCGGACGACGGGATCCTGGGGGGGAGGGGAGAGGGGCTGCGGGGTCCCCCGGGGCTGTGCGGCCAGACGGCGGCATCCGGGGGGGGGGGGGGCTGCGGGAGTTCCCTGGGCTGTGCGGCCAGACGGCCGGATCCCTCTGGACTGTGCGGCCGGACGGCAGGATCCTCCGGGCCTGTGCGGCTGGGGGGGTGGAGGGGCGGGATCCTCCAGGGCTTTCGAGACCCTTCTCTGGACACTGCTGCTAATGTCGGCCTCGGTGGCCGCGCAGAACTCCGACAGAAACTGAAGCCTCTGAGCGGAGCGTGGGGGAGCCTTGGGTTGCTTTGTGCCTTAGAAAATCATACTTGAACATTCTCCGTGGTGTATTGTCCTTTTATTTATTTTGTCAGATATTTTCCAGCTGTATTTAAATCTGATTTGGGTCTTAATCGGGAGGGGTATCAGTCCATGCCCCCCCCCACACACACACACCCTCGAAGTTTTTTGGGGCTTGTAGTTTGATTCTTCATTTTAACACGTTCTCCCTCCACCTCTCCCCAGACCCCCCCCCAAAAAAAAAAAAAAAAAAAAAAAATCCTCGTCAAGTAAAACGAACCTGCCTTGGCCATGTCCCAAAAATGTCTGCCTCCTTCTGCACCTCAGGCCAGAGCATGGGTTCTGGGGAACATTGCCTTATCAGGGATAAAAGTTGCCCTTCACAGCGATTTTTCTTTATAATGGCGTTACTGTATAAATGATTCACTAGCTGCTACTCATTTCACTCTGCATCCGTTCATATAACATTTTCCAGGTTTCTCAAAATCTCTACCTCCATTTTTACATAGGCTATATAATTTGTTCAACTATTTCCCCATTGACCCACGCCCCCTTAGTTTCTGCTTCCTTTCTTTGCCTGGAGCTGGACCTTTTTCTTCTTTTTTGACTTCTTTAGGAGTAATAAGTAGGAGTATGTCTAGATAATTGGGGGTTCACAGTTTAATAACCTTGGGGACATGGTTCTAAATTCCTTGCCATAATAGCTGGACCCACCCATTGTTCTATCCGATAATTTATATTTGCCCATTTCCCAGAAGTTCTGTGGATACCAGTGAGGGGGGCTCTCATTTGCTTTAATTTTTATTGCTCCACTTGATGATTTGGCTGTTTTGGGTTTTTTTTCCCTTATGGCTGTTGCTATCTTATATTTCTGCCTCTGAAAATTTTCCTTGCATCCACTGGCCCTGATCCACTGCATGGCTCTTATCTTCCCTCTTCCCTAGACTTTCAAAAGAAAGTATCTGAGGAGCATTATTAGCATGATCTCTCCCTTACAGGTTCTTATTAAGGTTCCCTTCCAGGTTACTTTTTTGGAACCAACCCAGAACATTGGGACTGGAAGTCAGATGTTGAATTTTTCTTGGCTACCACATTTTGATTTGTAAAAATGCTAACATTTTTGGGGGGGGTGAACTGCTAAAAAATAAAACTAAGCAATTGAAAAATACTGGGCCTTTTATAAAAGTGAGAGGGATTATAGACCTAGGTGTACATTTATTTTTAAATTTCCAGGTATATGCATAACTCCCTGATTTAAAAAAGTACTGTGGTGAAAAAACTTGTAACCCATTTAAAATATGGCTCCCATAGCCATCTTTCCCTTTAGACAGCACACCTCTCCCCAAATCACTCTCTCTTCCCTTCAATCAAGATGGATGAACTTTCTAAAACAGACATGATCCTGTAATATTCAGTTTTCTAACTTTGATTTTAATGTTAAGGACACCACCATCCTTCCATTCAACCCAAATTTGAAATTTATGAACCATCCTTGGTTATTTACTCTTCCTCACCTCCAAAATCTGATCATTTGCCAAATCTTGTGAGGGATGATATGGATGTAGAAGCAGTGTTCATACACCTAATTATAATTGGCCCAGGTGAAGAGATTCTTTCCATAGGTGGGGGGCTGTGGGCTTGGAATATTGTATATGCTATTGCCAAATCAATTGCTTTTGTGTAACTTTTTCTTTGTCCGAAAAATCTCATTGGGGAGGTAGGCAAGAAATGACTGATTTTAAAATAAAAGATAATCAAAATTTTATTTTGTCCATTTTCTGCTCCCCAGCTAGTTCAGGACCTCTTTGCTAGACTGACTACTTATAGAACAGGTGTCTTCTGATTGGCCTTCCTGGCTCAGGGCTTGCTTCTCTCCAGTTCATCCAGTATAGATTTGAACATGATCCTCGTGTTCAGAAACTTTCCATGGGGTCTTAGATCAAAAACAAATTCTTCAATTTGACATATACTGCAAAACTTGTCAATAACTTGCTTCTGTCTTCCTTTTCAGATTTATTACACATTCCTCCCTACTGCAAAACCTATTTTTTGCCAAGTTGCCCTACTTGCAGTTTCTCTAAACATTTTCCCTCCTGTCTTTATACCAGCTGTCCCTCTTCCTTATCTGCCTTTCAGAATCCCTAGTACCCTTCAAAGCTCAACTCAAACACCATCTTCTACATGATACCTTTTTTAAGTCCCCCCATCTACAAGTTCCTCCCTCCTCCAGTGCCCCAATTTTATTTATTGTTTATAAATGTTTATATATAATATGTATTTAATTATATTTATAATGTAATTATATCAATATATTATGAATAATATAATTTATAAATCATAATTTATTTAATCTTTATAAATTTCTTTTAAATTAAAATTAAATTTATTCTTTAATTCTTTTAATTTTAATTTAATTCATTCTTTAAATTTATTTTTTTACTCTTTTTTTTTCTGAGGTAATTGAGGTTAAGTGACTTGCCCAGAGTCACACAGCTAGGAAGTGTTAAGTGTCTGAGGCCAGATTTGAGCTCAGGTCCTCCTGACTTCAAGGCTGGTGCTCTGTCCACTGCACCACCTAGCTGCTGCCCCCCTATTCTTTAAATACTTTAAAGGCATAGACTGGATTTTTTTTAATCTCCATGTCTAGCACAAATTGATGCAGTGATAAATTCTAGTTGATTGACTAAATCCTACCTTCAGAGTTCAGCTTATCTAGTTCTACTTCAGTAAACATGAAGAGCTGCTTATGTGCAAGCACTGTGCTCTGAAAAGGAAAAAAATCAGTATTGATTACTTTTGATTTATTTTTAGTTTGATTGTAGGATTAAGTTCTTTTCTTTAGGAAAATCTGGCCCTAACAGCTAAGCCAGATAACATAGATATTCTCTTAAGTCTAGGTTACATATAGATTTAGGAAATAAATAGATTAGTAAGGCTTTATCATTTAGCAGATGATTTCTTGTAAGACAAATACCTTTGTAGGAAGAAAATAATCAGGAGTATAAAACTCTTTAAAGGCTAAGTTCCCCTTTCTGGAAGCTGGAGAAAGATGGGGATTAATTTCTTCTTTCAAGTGGATAATTTTTTTTCCAGCTCAGAGGTTAAGTCTAAATTATGAGGTTGGCAGGTGGAAAATGGAGGGTGGTGGTAATGGGGTTAATTACAAGTTTCCAGTAAGCTTTCTGCTTACAAAAAGGCATCATCTGTAGGGCAAGGACTCCTGGGATCATCTTACTGAGGTTCAAAAGAGACCCCAAAAGGTTGGGGACACAGACCAGGGTCAGGAAATGTCTCAAAAGAATTTGCAGGCTTGCACCCATCTCCAAATAAAGGGGTAAAGTTTATTATAATTTTAATGCCAATTGAAGTGGGCAGAGTACCAGGAGCAAGAAGACTTACTTGCTAGTTTTAAAGCTCACAGGTAGGTTTCACTATTGTCTCAGGAACTTGGTTATCACTGACCAACAGATTGTTTAGCTGGCAGTCAGCAATGTTTGTAGGACTGTACTATAGTATTTCTAAAGCCAGGTGACTTTACTATTATTATTATTAATACAAATTGTTAGAACAGCAGCACTCCTAAAGTTAGGGGGCCTCAGGATTACTGGTCTGTTTCCCCTAGAAGCTGCACCCCATGCACCCTATCATTTATTTCCCTCTCAAGCAGTTTGAAACCCAAATTAATTTGAGACAAAGGGGTTAAAGCCACATCTTGAGGAGCTGCTTCAGGCTGATAATGGGTTTAAAGCTGGCCCTGCCTAGTGGGGTCCAGACTCGGGAGGGAGAAATGATTTGAAGGTGGGGGCAATTAGCATCCAAGGGATACTGAGCCTCAGAATCAAGTAGCAGCTGATAAGTTCATAGCTAGGAGAACAGAAGAAACAAATTTCACAAGTTGAGCAAAAAACCCACTGAAAGTGGAGTTAGTATGGGGGTTACTAGTGACAGTAAGTACCCCATGTAGAAGATTTGGGGAGGTAGATGGGGCCATCACAAATGTCTCACATCCAGCCAGTTTATTATATTAATGTTTAAAAGTGTTAAGCCCTGGGTAGGGAGGCTGACATGCAGAGTGGAGGTGGTACTCTTAAATCCCTTAGCCACAGCTTGGGTCATTTGGGTAGTGGAGGGTGGGCCAGTGTGGCTCTGTAAAGAGCTGGGCAGCCCAAAATGTGAGGTATGATTTCCTTTAGCAACAACTCAGCCTTTAAAGTCTTGCAAGGGAAGGTTTTTACCCCATTAGTAAAGGTTTCAACCAAAACCAAAAGCAGTTTGAAGGGGACATCTTTGTAAAATCAAGCTGCCAGTCCTCCCTTGGTATGAACCCCTGCTCTGGACGGGGGAGGCTTAACAGCCCCGGCAGGATTTTTCACAAGGGATTGGAGGGTATTTGCCTCTGAGGTGCAGGCCTGCCTGCCTTTCCCCATTTTTAAGCAAACCATTCTGGGTTGTGAGAGGAATGACCCTCAAGTCACGCTGACTGGAGTAGACAGAATCTAAAGCTTGCTCGCAATTCTGAATGATGTCGCCCACTGAGTGTTGTCAGGGAGCAGGGTGCCAGGGTTGAGAGTATGGCACACTAGGAGAGTCAAGTCAGGGGTGTCTAGCAGGAGGCCTGATACCTGGTAAGCTTCCCACTACCAAGTCACTGATGACCTTTGGCTTCCAAGATGTTTTGAACACAGTGGGAGGTTAGAACCTCCAGTTCTTAGCCTAGGGCTAGCTTGGAAACTTCCTCAATTAAAAGGGCTGTAGCAAACATTGCTCTAAGACAAAAGGGCCACCTCAAAGACATCAAATTAAATAGCTTTGAGAAGTAAGCAACAGCCTGGAATCAGGTCCAAGGGACTGAGTCAAGGCACCCTTCCTCAACATCCAGAGTAAATGTCTTTTCTAAGTGAGGCAAGGCTAATGGCAGGGCAGAGGCCAGTTTTGCTTTCAGGGTTGTAAAAGCCTTGGCCTGCTTATAGCTCCACTCAAGGGGAAATCTGTCAGGACTTTGAATAGCTACGTGCCCAGGGAAGTACATAGTTGTTTGTTTGAGGCAGGTTCAGGGAGTGACAAGGTCTAAAGCATACTGAAGATGTTTCAGATTTTAATTCAATCATCAATGGAATAACAGGTTCCATCGACAGTGTATTAATTTAGGGATCCAATTTCATACAGGTCTAGTCATTTTCCTAATTATTTAGGATATAATGACTACATATTTTCAGATTGAAACCAGCAAGATCTTACAGACTTGCAATGTGCTGATGGCATCTACCAAGCAGTAGCTTTGATTATAGAAATAAGAGGAAAAGCAGGGACATGGTTATAATAGCATTTCTGGAGAAAGCCTCCTTAGCTCGATTTGACAACCAATCATGCAGTAACAATTTCATCTCATAGCTAGACTCAGGAATAATAAGGTGGAAAGCAAAGAAACAACTGGGAAACTGAGTCAGAAGGATCCAAACTCCAGCAGAGATTAAGGGTCTTTTCCCAGCTCTTGCCCAGATAAGATGGTTCAGGAAGGCATCCCTGAGCAGCTTATATTTCTCTTGAATGATGGGTTACTGACTTAGCGATCCATTAGGCAATTTTACCCAAATTCAAAACTCAATATTACTTATAGTCCCAAAAGATTTTATCTCTGATAGCAAACTCTACTAATCACAGCTTAGGGCTAGATACATTATTTTTTAGAAGTTTACCAAGACTTAGACACAGGAGATTTTAATATATTTAAATTCAACCTGGTGCAAAAGCTCAATCATTAAACAAGCATATAGATTCTTAGTAAACCCATCCTTTTGGGGGGAACAATACATTTGGTTATTTTCCAATTCACCCAAACCATTTTATTGCTAGGGCCCCAGAAGTCTGACTCAGATAATGAAAAAGCAAAGTAGCAGTGAACTGCTTCTGTTTGCCTAAAGTTCCCAAACTTCAGTCTTTTGTTAACACTATCAGTGAAAATAGATTGACTTACATTGCCCTTTAGTGGGCTTTGATTGAAACTCCTTTAAAACTGCATTGACTATCATATCCCAAATAACAAATTAAACTGCACTGAGTATATTTTCTTTCTTTCCATCCCACACCTTTGCCCACACATTCCTGCTGCAGTCAGGGAAGGAGGGAAGAAAGAGAAAAATTCTATTACACACTATCCTAGTCCTGGGGAGCCCAGGTGTAGCCTTAGTTTAGTTGAATTTGCTTCCAAATTACACACACACAAAGCATCTATCTCAGCATTGGCGCTGTATGTTGGTCACATTTCAGAACCCATATAGTTATCAAATATCCAATAAAACAGTTAACTTTCATACAGCATTTGCTTTATGCTAAGCATTTTTGCAATCATGTGATCTTCACAACAACCATTATTATTTTTTTTTCCAAATCAGAAATCTGGGCAGAGATAAAATAATTTGCCATAAATTACATAGCTAGTAAATTTCTGCAGCTAGAACAGAATGGTAAGCTTCAAATGCTGGGTGCTGCCAGGGGGACCCAGATCCTTCCCACGCAGTTGCTGGACAGAACCTGCTGAAGGCTGGGGTGACAGGTGCCAGAGCCCAGGGAATGTTCACCATGGGACCTGACCCCCATCACCCCAAGCTGGGTTGGGGACTTGTTTGGGCAAGGTTGTGTGGGGTCCTCACTGCTGTTGCTGCTTCCTCCATTTCTACTGGAGCAGAATTTGAATTTCCCTCAGATCAGATTTTTTAATGTGATCTGACTCTGGTGAGTAAAGCATACTGAGTGATCAGAGTTGTGGAGAGGGTCCCTTAATACCTTCTGGGGTGTTTTTCCAATGAAATAGAAGGGGACGATGGACAAGATAGGAGTCAAGGAAGGGTTAGCAAAAAGTTGCTATTTACCTAGTTTTCTTTTTTTTTTCTTTTTAACTCCCCTCTTTCAGAATAGGGTAGGTTCCTGGAGTTATCCCCAATATCTCAGGGATTTTTTTCTTGCAATCTTAAAATGATTGATTGCCAAACTCCTTAATCATTGCTCTCAAAACCTTGAGAATCCACTATTTTAGCGGGTCTATAATTTTAATTAGCTGGCTTTACTTCTGTAGCCCCCAGCTTGGCCAGAACTGGGATCCTCAGGGGAAAAAGTCCAGCTTTTCCCTTTTTAAGGTGGGACTCAAGGATGTGAAAAAGTCTCAGCATTCTACAGCAGAGAAGTTTTTTCTTGCTGGCTGCATTGTAAATCTTTCCAGGGAACAAAATCTAGCTCAGAGAACAGACATGATACAGACAATCTGTACAGAGACAGAGAAAAAGACAAAAATCACATGGAAGGAGAACTCCCATCTTTGCCAAAAGCCATAGAATTTCTCTTCCACATGAACAAGGTGGCAAAGGTTAGTTCTTTGCCAAAAGCTATTCTATAGCACCTCGACTTCTCCGGCATCCCAGGGAGGGTGAAAAGGTGGCAAAGGTTCCCTAGGAACGTTGCCAGAAATTGCAAGAATTTCTAAGTCTATGCATCCCCCATCAAGGAAAATTTGCTGAGCGGGCAGCGCAAGACAACTCAGACAATCCTTTAGGTGCTCGGGATGTCTCAACTATAGGATCGAGGGAGAAAAAAATGGAAGGCTTATTTTGACAAGGAAGGGTTCCAGACTCTCCCCATATAGGACCACTAAATGTTGAGGTTCAAAGGAGACCTCAAAAGGTTGGGGACAGAGACTGGTGTCGGGAGGTGTCTCAAAAGAATTTGCAGACTTGAGCCCATCTTCAAATCAAGGGGTAAAGTTTATTATAATTGTAAGGCCAGTTGGAGCAGGCTAAGTTCCAAACGAATTTAGCACAGTATCAGGAGCAAGAAGATAAACTTAGAGGAAAAGGTAGAGCCACAAGGAGCTTGATGTGGCTTACCTGCTAGTTTTATGGTTTACAGATAATTTTGAGGGATGGCTTGTTCACTTTTGTCTCAGGAACTTGGTTATCACCAACAGATTATTTATCTGACACTTATGTTTGTAGGACTATAGTATTTCTAAGGCCAGGAGATTTTAGGATTATTGACAGATAGATTGTTAGTAATAGCACTTCTAAAGTCAGGGGGTCTTAGGATTACTGCTATATTTCCCCTAGAAGTTGTACCCCATGCACTCCATCAATCTCACTTTGAAAATTTGGGTTAAGAAGGCCTGGGAAAAGCAAATTACAGCTGACCTGTCCTTTTAAAAAATGTTTATTATTTATTTTTTTTAGGTCATATACATTTTTTACATATTTCCATATGAGTCATATTGGAAGAGAAAAATAAGAACAAAAGAGGAAAAAAAGGTGAAAATAGTATGCTTCAATGTGCATTCAGTCCCCATTATTCTCTCTCTGGATAAGAATGGCATTCCATACAAAGTTTGTTGGAATTGTCATAAATCACTGAATTACTGAGAGGAGCTAAGTCTATGTAGTTGTAGATCTGATTCTTTCTCTTTTTATTAAAGCTGTTTATTTTCAAAATATATGCATAATTTTCAATATTCACCTTTGAAAACCCTTTTGTTCCAATTGTTTTTCTTCCCTTACCTCCAACCCCTCCCCTAGACAGCAAGTAACCCAATATGTTAAACATGTGGAATTCTTCAGATGACCTGTCTTAACCAATTGAATTATGTTCAAAAGAAGTTTCCAATTTTTTCTATTCCTCTTTTCTGTTTTAAACTAAAGCTCTGTAAAATGTTCCTTTGTCACTAATTACTGAGGAATTAGTTGACCTGATTTAATGGCAACTTGCTAGCCTTGCAGTTAAATCATTTTCCATTTGGAAACTACTTCAGGATTTTTTAGATAATTACTTAGAACAGCTAAGTGCTGGGTAGTTTACAAGAACAAAAAAAAAGAACTTCAAAGAACTTATATTCTAGTGGGGCATACAGCATGTCAACAGAAATAAATACAAGGGAATTTGGGGAGGGAGGGAGAGATTGCTAATGACGAGGGGAATCAAGAAAAAGCTCACAAAGAAAGTGGCCCCTTAGTAAGTATGGAAGGAAAAGAAGCATCCTAAAAATAGCTTGCTCATAGGTATGCAGGTGAGAGATGGAACATTAAGTTCAGGGAACAGAGAGTAGGCCATTTCAGCTAAGGTATGATATGTGTGGGCCATAAATCTGGAAAGTTAGGCTGGAGCCAGACTGAAGGGTTTTAAATGCCAAGTTGAATTGGTATTTTATCTTTGAGGCAAATCATTAGGAATTTTTAAGCAGGGATTAGAATGATTAAACCTGTGATTTGGGGAAATTATTTTGACAGCTGTGGGAATAGAAAAGGAAAAAAGGGAGTAAAGGAGAATCAGAAGGTTGATTAGGTTATGCAGCTGTCCATGCAGTCAGCTAATAAAGATATCCAAAACAGGGTAGAGACAACATGAGGGCAAAAAAGAGCAAGGTTAGAAAAGCTGTTGAGATAAAACTGAAAAAAGTGGGCAAATTAGAGACTCAAGGGTGGCAGGGAGAGGGTTGTTGATCCCTGTTTTCAAGCTTGACTGATAAAAGATTGGTGATACCTTCAACAGAAATAGGGAAATTTAGAGTTTAAAGGGGAAGAAAATAAAATTTGTTTTGGTTGGATTGAGCTTGAATTGCCTAAGATGTCCAAGAAGGCAGTTTCTGGGACTGAAATAGAGGGAAAAGATTAGAGTTGGATGAACATCTTTTTATGAAGCATATGTATAAAGATGATACTTTAGGATGGTGATAGGGGCTGATGAGATCACAGAAGGGAGAGCACTAAGGGCAGAACTTTGAGATACCCTCATGGTTGGGGGCAAGAGATGTATGATAATCTCCCTTAATACAATCCATATTAATCTTCCTCTTATAATTTTTAAAAATACTTGGGTCATGCTATTCATTTTGACATAATGTTTTCTGTTACTACTTTCCAACTAGGGACTACCTGCCATCTAGGGGAGGGAGTGGGGGGAAGGAGGGAAAAATTTGGAACAGAAGGCTTTGCAAGGGTCAATGTTGAAAAATTACTCATGCATATGTTTTGAAAATAAAAGGCTTTAATTTAAAAAAAAAACTACTTTTCAACTAGGTCAAGTAAGGTGCTCTTTTGTATCTTTTTTAGTACAAAGTATATTGTAAGTGCTCCTGTTTGGAACGAATTAATGAGTAAAAAAAATAGTGAATGTCAGTTTATTTTATATATTGCTCGTTTTTTGTACCCCTCTAGGAAGGTTTTCTTCTTGGAGAAATAAGAAATGACTCCAAGAGCCACATTTCAGATGATCCAGGCCATCCATTGACTGATGCTGAAACTGTTTGTGTAGTTGGTGAGTCTAATGTGTTTTGTAAGTGTTAAAAATGTGTGTTCTTTTAAAATATTTAAAAAATAATTATAAAAAACTTGTTAATGTAGAACACATAAAACGAATGCATTCTTCATTTATTCGTCATCTAAAAGCATTAGGCAGAGCTTGGCTAAGTAGAAAAAACTAAGGACAAAGGAATAGAAAGAATTATGGATAAAAGACAGAATTTCTTGGTAATAGTCAGTTTATCTATTATGCTAGCAAATAATCAATATGTTGAGGTCAGTGTTTCCTCTGGTAACCAAAGACCCTGAATGGAGGGTCCTGGATATTTTAATTACTTTTGCAAAAAGGGAGTGTCCCTGAGGGTGAAAATTAATTCTGATGAACAATAAGAGAATGAATTATTATAGTGAGAGGTTGGCTTTTTCTAGTAAGGGGGACTGGGGGAGGTGACTTTGATCATGTCAGCACTCCTAGATCATTCTGCCTCTAACAGTCTGTTCAAAAGAATCAATTCTCTACCCTATTCCTACTTGAATTTGAGCAGTGGTGGGCTTACTGTAAGAATTCTACCTAAATAAAAGGGTCTGGGTGGGGTGAATTTGGGGGCTAGGTCAGAAATGTCCTTGAAAAACTGAGTTGAATTGAGTAAGCAAAAAGAGGATCTTTGCATAGTATATAAAATTGGTTATGAGTATAATAAGAAAATAATATTTTTTCTTAGTGTGTAGTCAATTTAAATGGAATTTGTCTATCTCTTCCTGCTGAGTTTTATTGGTAATAGATAGCAATGCTAGTGATTTATGGGGATTTATTTTATATTCTATAACTTTGCTGAAGCTATTAGTGGTTTCAATTAATTTCTCCTTTTGATTCTCTACTGTTCTTTAAGTAAACCATCATTTGGTATGCAAAAGGCTATAATTTTGTTTGCTTTTTTAATGTGCTTATTCTCTCACTTTCATTTCCCTGCCTTATTTATTGCTAGATCTAGCACTTCTAGCACTATATCAAATAGTGGACTTCCTTGACTTACTCCTGATCTCATAGGAAGGGATTCTCGTTTATCCCTATTACATGTAATGCTCCTCTTGGTTTTAGATAGATAGTACTTCTAGGAAGGTATTTTTGACAGGAATGGAAGTTTTCTCTTGTCAAAAAGCTTTTTCTCTGTGTGTTGATATGGTCATGTGATTTGTTGTTGTTCTTGTTGCTTCTCATCAATTATGTTTATAATATTGAACCAGCTCTGCAGTTGTCAGCTTTTGTGATATGTTGCGGTAGTTATATTTTATTTTAAAAATTTGTGTTGATAGGTGTCGCAGCGGATAGAGCACCAGCCCTGAAGTCAGGAGGACCTGAGTTCAAATCTGGTCTCAGACACTTAACATTCCCTAGCTGTGTGACCCTGGGCAAGTGACTTAACCTCAATTGCCTCAGCAAAAAGCAAAAAAAAAAAATTTGTGTTGATATTCTTGTGGTATGATTTTCTGTCTTTGTTCTAACTTTCCCTTGTTAAGGTAGGAAGACCATATTTGCATCACAGAAGGAATTTGATAGATCACCTTCTTTTCCTCATTTTCCCTACAGTTTATGTAATATCTGGTCCTTCAGGTTGTTTTCTTTTGGGATTCATTTGTGTCTTGTCTAATTTCTTCTTCTAAAAATGGGTAGTTGAAATACTCTTTCACTTGTTATATTAATCTGAGCCTTTTATATTTTTATAAGTATTTATCCATTTCATGTCAGAATAAATTAAGTGAAAAATATGCTGAGATCTGCAATGGTTCTTTATCTGGATGTGGATAGCATTTTCCTTCATGAGCCTTTTGTACTTGTATTGAATCATTGTTTTGCTGAGAAAAGCTAAGTCATTCATAGTTGATCATCATACAGTGCTACTAATAATATGTACAATGTTTTACTGGTTCTGCTCATTTTATTTTATCAGTTTGTACATGTCTTTTCAGGTTTTTCTAATATATTCCTGCTCATCATTTCTTAATTCACAGTAGTATTCCATTTACCTTCATATACCACAACTTATTTAGCCATCCCCCCATTGATGAGCATCTCATCAGTTTCCAGTATTTTGCCACCATGAAAAGGTCTGCTATAAATATTTTTGTACATGTAGGTACTTTCCCCTTATTTAATTATCTCTTTAGGATATGGATCTAGTCATACCATTACTAGATAAAAAGGCATGCAGAGTTTGATAGCCTTTTGGGCATGGTTCCAAATTACTCTCCGGAATGGTTGGATCAGTTTACAATTCTACCAGCAGTACACTAGTATCCTAATTTTCCCACGTTGCCTCCAATATTTATCATTTTCCTTTTTTTTTTGTCATATCAGCCAATATAATGGAGGGTGAGGTGGTACTTCAGAGTTGTTTTAATGTGCATTTCTCTAATCAAAAGTGATTTAGGGCACTCTTCATATATCTATACATAGCTTTGATTTCCTCATCTGAAAATTGCCTATTCATATCCTTTGTCCATTTATCAATTGGAGAATGGCTTATCTTCTTATAAATTTGACTTAGTTGTCTCTATATTTGAGAAATAAGACCTTTACTAGAGATGCTTGTTGTAAAGATTGTTTCCTAATTTTCTGCTTTCCTTGTAATCTTGGTTGCATTAGTTTTCTTTATACAAAATCTTTTAAATTTAACATAATCAAACTAATCTATTTTTTATTTCATAATGCTTCATATGTCTTATTTGGTTATCAATTTTTCCCCTTCCCATAAGTCTGACAGACTATTTCTTGTTCTTCTAATTTGTTTGTGGTATCATCTTTTATGTCTAAATCTCGTACCCATTTTGACCTTATCTTGGTATATGGTGTAAGATGTTGATCTAACCTAGTTTGTGCCCTATTGTTTTCCCAATAGTTTTTGTCAAATAGTGAGTTCTTATCCCAAAATCTGCGGTCTTCTTGACCTTTTAATTCCTCCAGATGAATTTTGTTATTTTTTCTAGCTGTATAAAATATTTTTTGGTAGATTTTTTTTAAGTTGCATTCCCACTTCATTAACCTTCTCTCTTTTAATGATAAAAGTGTTGAGATAAAAATTTCCCCTTAAGAACTATGTATCCTCCATATTTTGGTATAGTGGCTTGTTGCCATTATTTTAGTGAAATTACTGGTTGTTTCTGTTATTGTAAGGAGGCAGAATCTGTTCTGAACTAATTATGCTACTTATAATGTGGTGTGCTTTCTGAGAGAATACTGAGATCCCGAAGATCAGCTTAGTTATTAATAGGTTTTATTAGAGTGAGCTTACAAGAGCCAGTTGTCTTGAGTGGCATTAGGACAAAGTAACATTCTGGACCCCTACACCAGTCCTAGTTCAGGTCATCTATTATATTATTTTTTGTTCTTGAAGATGATAACTGACATCAGGAAAATTACATCTTGACTTGCAAGTGAATTGGATTTAAATAAGAGATAGCACTGTGCAAAGTTACTATTCTAATTCTCTCCTTCGCAACCATCTGGGTTCAGTAGCAAGATATAGATCAGGACAGCTTGAGATGGTCCTGGATGTGGTAGCAGTCCTTGTTCTTTTTAAACTAAGATTTTTCCCATGTCTTGAGTCAATGCCCAATCAGTGATTAAGGCTAAGTAAGAAATGGCTTCTTTGGGGGCAGCTAGGTGGTACAGTGGTTAGAGCACCAGCCCTGAAGTCAGGAGTACCTGAGTTCAAATCTGGCCTCAGACACTTAACACTTCCTAGCTGTGTGACCTTGGGCAAGTCACTTAACCCCACTTGCCTCAGCAAAAACAAAAAACAAAACAACAACAAAAAACGGGGGAGAGAGAGAGAGAGAGAGATGGCTTCTTTTACCTAGTCAAGAAAAAAATCAATCTGGGAGGGGATGTTCCTCAGGATTTCTGGCCAAAACAGAACCAATTGCTATTTACACTCACTGAGTCCTCAGGGCCCAAACTATGGCCAAGTGAGGCTTGAGCTTCGACCCATTATTGCCAATCAGTGAGTACTAGTATGATTTAAGTTTAAGGCATGGTCAGGTAGCTCCATTTGAATCTCAATGGGTTTTATCAAAGTCTGGTTTTCCAATGTTGTATTTCAAGAAATCACAAATGAAACTATAGGGGGCAAAAAAGTTGTGTTTTTTTCATGATAGAAGAAATAAGGAGAGAAAAGGAATAGGGGAGAAATCTAGCCTGTAAACTCCGAGATATCATGCAAGTTTTCAGTGATCAAAATTTATATTCCTTTGGGCAGAGTTCCCTCGGGTAAGGGTATGATTCCTTATGTGGACAAAAAGAGGGAGGAAAGAAGGGAGCAACATTGCCCGACTGGAACTGGCTAATTGGATCCCTGGTGGGGCAGCTAGAACTACTCACAGGTTGTTGTTTGTCTTTCCTTTTCAAAGAGGACGGATGACATCAGAAGTGTGGCATCTTGGCTTGCAGATGAATTCAAGTGAGATGGGGTTGTGCAAAGCTATTAGCTTGATTCTCTCCTTCATAGCTATCTCACATATTATATAGAAAAAGAATAAAGAATACATAATGACATGGATGGCCTAGGGCCACATGCAGATGTTCTTATGGAATAGTTAGGTCTCTCCCCTCCCCCCCTTCATTTATTCAAGGTAGTTTACATTATTCTATGGAGTCATAGGTCACATTCCCACTCTGGCTATCTTTCTATACTTTTTACGTCACCTGTTTTTTAGGGTTCAGATATTTGGTCTCAATTTAATTTTTGATAGCTTCTCCAGCAATCTTTTATTCAACATAACATAACTTTTATTGAATTGTAGTCCTTAAAAGAGATGTTTAATATTCTGCTTTCTGCTTTTTTATTATCTGAGACAGTTAATTTTTATAAAAAGCCACATACAATGAAATATGTCGGTTCTTTTCTATTCCCATTTAGTAACCATCAGACTTCTATCATATCCAACTTTTCTAAAATGTGTACAGGGCCTTAAGTTTTTTCCTGTTTATTATTTTGTTATATTTGTCTATGTTTCAGAAGGGTACATTGACATCTCACACTATTATAGTTTAACTAATTTACTTTTCTGTATTTAAATATTATGTCATTTGGTCTGTATAGTTGGTATTGATATTCATTGTGCTACTTTTCAGCAAAATATTATTTTTCTGTTTATCTATTTTAATCGAGGCTATTTTTGCTATTTCTTTGTCTGAGATCATGATTGTTACCTTGTCCTTTTTTTTTTTTTAACTTCAACTGAGGAATGATAGATTTTGTTCCAGCTCCTTATTTTAACTGTGTGTGAATCTTACTTTTTCAAGTGTGCTCCTTATAAACAACAATGTTGGATTCTGCTTTGTCATCTGTTTTGTTTTCCTCCTTCAATTTATAGGTGAGTTCATTACATTTACAGTTATCATTCATTATGTATTTCTCTCCATTCTTTTCTCTTATATTTTCCCCTTTCTTTGTTTCTTGTTCTCTTCTTATAAAGAAGAGGGCTATGCAAAGAATGTGCTCAGTCTCAGTGCTATAGGTGCTATAGTCCGCTTCTGTTTCCCTGCCCCTTTTCTCTTTCTCTCCCCAACAACTGAATTACACATTGCTTTCTCCAAACCCCTCTGTGTCCATCCTTACAGGGAAGGGAGGGTCGGTGAGGGTGTTAGATTTTTTTTAAATCTCCCTATTTTTCCTTTTATTTCTCCCTTTCCTTCCCCCCCCCCCTTTTCCTTGTTGAGGGAAACTGTGTTTCTGTATTCTTCCTTCTTTTGAGCAGTTCAGATGAAAATGAGGATCCTATTCCTCCTTGTTTGTAGTCTTATAACTGCATCCTGATTGCATGTTATACTTCTTTCCCTCATCCTTTCTGTCCCATTCTACCCCCCAACCTCACTGCTACCCCCAATGTATTCCTTTCCCCTTCCTTTTTTTTCTTGTAGATCATATTAAAATTTCTACCAGGCCCTCTTTTATCTGTCATTTTCTAGACCCCTGGTGATATTAGAATTCTGGGGGGGAACATAGCATCTCCTTCTTTTAGAATGTTAACACTTCATCCTTGTTTAATACCTTATTATTGCTCTCTTGTATGTATCTTTTTTTGGTTTCTCTTGATTCTTCTGTTTGTATTTCAAAATTTCCATAGAACTTGTCTTTTCTTGGTAAAAACTTGGTAATATTCCATTTCATTAAAAGTCCATTTCTTCCCCTTTTCCCCCACCTCCAGTGGTATTATATTCAGTACAGTACAGGATTTAATTTAATGGTTTTAAAATTATTTTATTATGGCAAAATATAGTTTTTCTTGTGTCCAAGCAGGGCCCACTTTCCCTATTCCTTAGTGTGAGGTTGTAAATTGTGATGATAGCCATTTCCTTCATATGTGCAGCATTGTAGCAAGGGCAGTGAAGTGCACCATGTCTTTGCAAGTAGACTTGCCTGAGATTCATTAATGGAAGCCACTGGGAGAATGTGAGGGCGTAGATTGTTGTGGTTTGTTTTTAGTGAATGGTACAAGGGAGGCTTTTATTAAATGTTTAGTGAATAAGAATAGTTATTTACTTACATCGTACTTGAGAATTTACAAAGTCCTCCTCAAAAATCCTGTGGAGTATATAGTACACATATCATCCCCATTTTTTGGAAGAAAAGGCATGATCTGATAGTTATTGACAGGTTTGGGACTAAACACAGAGTTTCTAATTCTAAATACAGCCTTCCTCCTATTGTGTGCATAACTTCTCATAAATGTATGCCTAAGGAAATGTTCATATCTATAATTATTTCTTCTCTACTCTCACTCCCTTTCCTTAGATTTGATTTGGCTTTTGACTTGGAAATAAGATAGTTTAGCTTTTAGACATCTCGATGTTTTTGCTACCCAAATAGTTGACCTCTGCTTTAGTGAAAAGAGTTAATGCAGCTTTTGTGTGGTACAAACTAGTGATATGGTAAGTTTAGGACACTTTTCCCATGAGGAAATTGCCTCTACCAATTTGAATCAGTGATGATTTTGCAATTTAGAGTTTTAGAGCATAGCTGGAGCCCTGAGGGGTTCAATGAATTTCCTTCAGGTGGGATTTAAACCTAAGCTTTATGGATCCTAAGAACCAGGCATTGATCCATCTCAATTTGTGTATAGTTCCTAAGCATCAACCCATTCATGGATTTTAATATCTATTAAGCAACCACAGAATATAGCATAGAGGATATATAAAAGCCTTCTCTAATAAGTCTTGAAATTCAGTGAAACTATAGCAGCTAAGATTGTGCTTTGGGGGAAATATTTGCAATCATTAATGCAGTGTTAAGCATTTCTAATTTAATTGATATAAAATACTCATCTTTTCCTTTCAGACATACAAAGGTACATTCCATGCTATCAGCTTTTCAGGTAAGTATTACCATGTGTGAGGAATTCTGACAGGTAGTTTGTGATCATGTTATAGCAAGCAAGTAAGCACCTATTGGCTAAGTGTACCTAGCAAACAGCAAGCATTATACTAAGCTGGAACAGTCCTTGCCTTGAGAAGTTTACCAGTCATCTTGGAATGAAAAGGTTTTTTTTTTTTCTAATTATCTGAACTGCTGTTCATTTACTCCTTCAATCTGAATACTCACATTCTCTATGGTACTTCATTGCTACATTTTTCTAGACCTTTGAAATTGCTCCAGCCACCTGCTCATTTTCCCAGTTTTATTTATTTATTTATTTATTTTACTATTCCAACTATTTTTCTTTTTTCTTGACTAACCGGCTATATTCCTCACCCCACTATACTTTCTTTGATAGTTGCTTACCTTGTACATCTTATATTTTCTAAACTGCTGTGCTTTTGCTCTTTCTACTACCCTCCCCCCACAG
The DNA here is from genome assembly GCA_023553655.1 of Myrmecobius fasciatus. Lineage (NCBI taxonomy): Eukaryota > Metazoa > Chordata > Mammalia > Dasyuromorphia > Myrmecobiidae > Myrmecobius > Myrmecobius fasciatus. The sequence continues at coordinate 10,517 of JAJPUD010011340.1, read as the reverse complement.
TACCTAATGTAACTGAGGCTGTTTTCCATTATCCACATGGAAAACCAACTTTACTGCTTTAGAGTTACAAACTTTACATATTTCATCTTCTTGTAGTGAATCATTTACTCCTCTCATGTGAGAATAACTTTCCTAGTAATTAGAGAATATTTCTTGAGAAAATTTGAATCTGTTTGTACCTCTTATTAAGTATAAACTCGTTAGTACATCTTGATTTAGTATTTATTGGGCAATTACCAAAAATAAAAATCCCCAGTTATACGTAATACCACTCTGAGGATCTGATAGAGGAAGAATACAGAATATGGCCACTTTGATGGTGATACCAGGTCCCTGATGAAGTAAACCTGGTAGATTATTACAATAGAAATGATGGGGGCAGTTTGGTTGATACAGTGGGTCAAACACTAGCCCTGGAGTCAGGAGGACCTGTGTGTCCCTGGGCAAGTCATTTAACCCCAAGTGCCTCACCAAAAAGACAAATAATTGGAAAGGATGAAGAACAGTCTTAGGATGGTATGAGAGCAAAGGAGATTTTAGGAGAAGCAGCTCTTAGAACAATTATAGGGTCTATAAATAGTACTTATAGGGGAGCTCATAGGACTGTTTTGGGGAGGAAGTTGAGGAAAGAGGAGAAAAAAGTGACTTTTAATATCACTTTTGGGTGTTTCAGTGATTTTCTCAGATGGTTGTTGAATCATTCACTTGTAATCATGCAGTTTTAGAGCTGGAAAAAGTCTGAAAGATCATCTAGTTCAATTCCCTCATTTTACACATAAAGAGATTTAGGCCAAGGATATTTTTAGTGACCCTACTAAGATTCTACAGTTGAGAAAATCAAGGCTTCTTACTTTTAAGTGAGCTTTCCAGTATGGTAAGTGCCTCTTGCTTCCATGAATTTCTACATTTCTTCCATCCACTTTCCCATTAGAATTTACTTAAAGGCATGCTCCTTGAGGGCAGAAGTGTTTTTCCCTTTCTTTGTATCCTCAGGCTTAGCAGAGTGGCTGGTACCGAGAAAGCTCTCCATTGGTGCTTGCAATTAATGTGCATTGACTGACTTTTGTTTCTTCTAGGATTTAGGATTTCATTGGTATGGAAAATCCTACCTATTTATACATCCTAAGTGCCTTGGCCAGGTAACATAGCTAATATGTATCCAGGGAAGAATATGAGCTCAGGTCTTAATGAGTCCCAGGCCAATCCTCTCATCTGCTCTGCCTGCTGCTGTCCTGCTGTACCAAGTGCTGAGCTATAATAGATAGCATTTTCAAAAGCTCTTGTGTATCTCCCAGGAATGGAAAGACATTAGAAAAATCATACATAATGCCTTGTACTTAGAGTTGCCACATCAAGGCATAGATTTGTGGGGTGGGAGAGAGAAATTAGGGACTGCAAATGATCTTTTTAGTATTTCTTTGGGGCAGAGGGAGAGCAGCCATTCTCAATTTCAGATCTTGATTTATTTTTTGTTTTGTTTATTTTTTTAAAAATGTAAAAGCACAGGGAGGAGGAGTGATAAGGGCAAATAATCTCAGTAAGGAATTTCTCTTTGCAACTCTTTATTACAAACATAACTGAAATCTGTTCAGATTTACCCACACTAGCATTACTTATCTCCCACATCCCTAGCTTTGCAGACTGTCCTTCAGTTTTATGCTATTCTCTCTCCTCACCTTAAAATCTCTCAATTTTGGCTCAAATGTCAGTTTCCTACACAAGACCTTAACCATTTACCCTTGGTTGTTAGGGCTGTAACCTTCCCACAAGCCCCTGCACATCGCTTTGTATATATTTTGTGTTTTTTTGTTTGTGGACATATTTTCTTTCCCAGTAGAATGTAAACTTTTGCTGTTTTTTTTTCTCGGTATCCCTAGTTCCTGGCACATAGTAGGCACCTGATGCTTGCCTAAGTGAATGAGTTGTTGCACTAATATGAGACCTGGGCATGTTATAGCATTGTCGGCAACTTCAGTTGTAGTTTCATGACACTCACTTCTGACCTAAGATTTTTGTAGAGCACTTTGTGTTTCTCTGCCCCATCCTGTTCTACCTCAGGATCTTTCAAAATATTTTTGTCCTTTTTTTCGGTGGGTAATTACAAAAGACAGTGAACAGTGAAGTTGACACAACTCCAGGAGAGTTTGGAGACCTTAAGTTGGTGAAGTTCCCCTTCAGTAAGTAAAGTCCCTGCTACAGGTTAATTATTGTTGATTACTTCCAACCTCTGGAGTCTGTCTCTTGTTTGCAAATAGACAGTCATATGTTGTCTCCCCCCCATTAGGCTTTGAGTTCTTTCAGGGCAGTGGCTGTCTCTTGCCTTTCTTTTTATCCCCAGCACTTGCTTATTGATTGATTGACATCCTTTTGAATATCATATTTTTGGAGATAAAAAGAAATTTGATAAATAATTTTATTATAAATTTTCCTTACTGAGCACATACCATAGAGTATTTGCAATGTAAACCAAACGTGCCTAGTAAGAGGTACACATTACCCTCAACATTTGTCAGCATCTGAACCTACACAGAACAGCTGAACTTACTGAAGGGTAAGTAATGATTCACACAGTAACAGCAAAATAAGCGTAAAGAACAACAAAAAAGGAAACTCACCGTTAATTATCATGGGTAAGTTTGGATCTGAAGAAATGAGAAAATGCTCCTTCCTCTTGCAGAGATAGTGGACTATGGTTATGGAATGCTACATGTGCTCGCGGATTCAGTCGATGTGTTAGTTTTATTTAATTGACATTTTTTTCACATCTTTGTTTATATTTGGTGGCCGGAGATGATTTGCTGAGGGTGATGGGGAATGTGAAGTAAAAATAAGATATGAATAATAATTTTAAAATAATGCAATCTGTTGATATGTGCTTTTAAAGAAAAAAATGACCATCGGTAGACTGGAAATGAAGTAACTTTATTTGAAAACTTTTAGAAGATGTCTTTGTTTATATTTTAGAACTCATTTGTCATGTAGACTCATGAGGTGTGGTAGGATTCAATAGAATGTCAAGGCACATGATATTGTCTGTTGACTTTTGCCTACGTGGCCAACATATAGATAATTGTCGCTTTGCCTTAGAGCACTTTAATTAGGACCAATTACAGTATGATACTGAGGGACTTAAAGGATCTTACTGAAATGTGTTTTCGACTGCCTCTTTTTAGCTTTTATAACTCATCAGGTGAAATAAATGAGCTGGAACTGAAGAAGATCATCCAGTGCTATGAAAAGGTATTGGGATTTGCTCTACCTCTGTGACTCATTGCTCTCATTTTCTACCTTTTTGCCTTCTGACATTAATATTACATTACATTAAATTAACTTTGCACATGTGGCTTCACATCTTCATCACCTAATATTTTCATATTATCCTCCAGAGTAGAGAGAAGAGCTAAAAGGCAGCATAGTCAGTATAGGACCGGGGATGGGCCATAGGCAAGTCCTTGAGCTTTTCTTAACCCCTTCCCTCATCTGTCTGCCATGGAGAGAAAATGTTGTACCTTCAAGGGTTTTTACAAGAAAAGGCCTCTGTAAACTCTGAGGTGTTCTAGAAATCTGACTGACAGGCCTTTTAGCACAGAATTTGAGAGTTAGGCTAGAACCCAAAGGGTATTCCAGACCTGAAGGAGTCCCCCTTAGTGTGGAGAGCACTGGCTTTACATCCAGAACGATGGGATAATTTAAGACCAGGTCTTTGGTAGCCAAGTGGGCTACCAAAGGGAGGGGCACTGACTGGAGTAGGCCTTTGTTGAAGTGGGCCCTAGTTGAGTTCCCTGTTGAATTCCTTGCATTGAGAAAATTATGATGATCCCACAGTTATTGGATCCAATTAGAAGGCCCAGCTATGGATGTCAACCCCCAAGGGTTGTTTTCTCATAAAAAAAAAAACCTACTGGTACCCCACTTCTTTGCCAGCTCCTTTTAGGAACTTTGCCTGATTACTAAGCAACATAGTGGCTAGTTTATCAGGAACTTGCTAACCTTCTGTGGTAGCTAGTTCATTTGGAACTCAGCCCACCTTATGGTATCTTCCCCTTTGTTAATAGCTAAAAACTCTTGTCCTTAGCCTACTGCCAATAGCGTGATAAAATCTTTGCCTCTTGATTTGGAGGTCTAAGCTTACAAATAGTTTGGCGAGACCTTGCAACACCAGTCCCAAACCCCAACATATTTTGGGAATTCACCCCCACATCCCAACAAGAGGGCCTAGTTCAAACCTTTCCTCTTTAACTGTGTGTCCTTAGGAAAGTCACTTCACCTCCCTGGGTTTAGGTTTTGTTATCTGTAAAAGGAGATTGGACTAGATGGCCTCTGAAAAAGAGTCTTTAAGTACTTATCAAGATTTTGCTTCAATACCTCAAAGAGGGAAACCTCCCTAACCCTTATTGAACCCTATCTTCCTAAGGAAATCCATTCCCCTTTTGGGTAGCTTTCATTGTTTTGTCTTAGCTAAATCATCTTAAACCCACTGCTCCTAGTTCTGGCCTTCGAGGCCAAGCAGAACAGGTCTGACCCTATCTCAACAGACAGTTGTGTCCATGTGTCCAACTTAGCTTCTCCTAGATAAAGATTCCAAGTTCCTTCAGAGAATCTCATATGGCATGAACTCCAAGCCCTTTATCCTCTTTTTTGCTCTGCTGTAGGCATCCTTTAGCTTATTCCTAAAATGTGGTCTCAGAACTAAGCAGAATACTCTCTCTTGGGGCTGCTCAGGTGGAGCCTCTCGCCTTTCTGCTTCAATATTCTATATGAATAAACATTTTCAGTTTGGGGTTTTTTTATACTAAGAGTTTTACCTTTCAACTCAGTTGCATTATTCCCATCTTTGAAAAATGATTTTATTATAAATTAAAAGTTTGTTACAAATGAAAAGCCCTAGAAACAGTTTCTGAGTAATTTATAAGTAATTGATTTTTTTAAATTTTATTTTCAAGATACATGTACAGATAATTTTCAGCATGCACCCTTAGCAAAACCTTGTGTTCCCAATTTTTTCTCCCTCTCCCCCACCCCTTCCTTTAGACAACAAGTAATTTAATATATATATATTAAACATGTGCAATTATAAGTAATTTATTAATTAGGTCAACAAATAATAAACTGATGGTCATGGTTTTTCATGGTAACCAAAGATAAAACCTTTGGATATCACCAAATGCTTAAAAATCCTTTGGAAAAATAGGTGCCCCTGACAGGTGATTGATGAGCAATTAATGGGGGGGTAAGACATTGTTTTGAGGAGCTGGGCTTTAGCCCCTCCCACTGAGAGCTCGATCGCTCGATCTGGACAGAGAAATCCCATCTCCAACCCCCCCCAAACCACTCCAGCTGAACCAGGTGAGGTGTCAGCCTAATGCTTTAGAGCTGCAATTTGCTATCTCCTAGTGGGTGGGCTCCAGCCCAAGATTAAGGAGGATATTCCTGGAGCTGGACTTCTCTGAATGAGGAAATAGAAAGGCACAAACCCTCAATTCTAATTTGGTTATTAATATAATAAAAAACAATCACTTCTCAGGTTCTGGGCTCAGGAACGAAATAGGAAAGTTCTCCTAAGTAGGACCTTTTTTCCTTTCTTGAAATCGTTTTTAGTAAAGTCGAAGAAATGCTTAAGAATATTGTAAGTACAGACTAGCATTTACACTTTTGGAATGTACAAAATGGGTGTATGTAAATCCTTAAGCTTGCTGATACTTTTCTAAATGGCAACTTTTGCGTTGTGTTTTTAAATTTTTGTCTCACTGTGGTAGTACAATTTTAGATTACAGAGACATTTAAGTTTGAATTTTCTCCCCCTTAGAATGTGATTGGATGGTACAAATTCAGACGTAATTCAAACCAAACAGTGACATTTCGAGAGAGCGTCATTCACAAAAATTTACAGCAATCTCTTTCAAAGCAAGGACTTATTTTTCTGTTGCTAACATCAAGCACCACCACAGAAAACTGCTCTACTCATAAACTGGATCATGTGTTATATAAATTTCATGAAGGGTAAGTTTGGCGTATATTCAGATTAGCTAGCAAACTTCAGCAAGTGATTTTTCCATAATTCTGAAATATTTTATACAAATGTTTAAAGGTGATATATGCTTATGAATATGTTATGCATAGGGCTTATGTGAGATGAGACTTTCCCTTTCATATATAGATTTTCCTGAATACAGGTATCATCGGGATCCCTGGTACCAATAGGAGGAAAATCACAATTTTCTTCTTCCCTTAGTGATAATAACATGAGTAGTACTACCTCAGGTCATCCAGATGCCTTTTTCATGCAGCATCGAGACTGTTGTAAAAAATGCCTTAACGTGAGAGTTTTTTATTTTAATGAATAATAGCCTAAGCCAAAATATTAGTTATGTCTAAATATAGTTGGATTCCATTTTAATTGAACTAACCTTTATAAGTCAAAAAGGTGTTTTTTAATGTCTTTTAAAATAATTGACAGTATTATAGATGAAAGTAATTGCTTACAAAATGGATCAGTTTTAAGTCAAGTAATAAAGAGTGCTTCCATGGAGTCATCTATTAATGAATAAATAGAATGCCTCTGCTTATTTTTAATCTTGCTTTATAAATTCGTATCAAAAACTGTTTTTAGGATTTTCCTTAAAGTGCCTTTAGTGGTGACCAGCTTGGGCATGTCAGAAGAGCCGGGATATAAGACTCTGTCTGGTTCCTGCAGCTCCAACGCCTTTGGCCGAGCAATCAGTACAAACAGGTAAGATAGTTTCTCAACCCCTAACTCCTCGCTTTACTTGTTTCACATGTTGTTCGGTCATTTTTTCAGTTGCTTCCACTCCTTGTTCTTCCATTTGGCCAAGATACTAGAGTGGTTTGCCATTTCCTTGTCTAGCTCATTTTACAGATGAGGCAATTGAGGCAAACAGGGGAAGTCACTTGCCCAGGGGCATTTCAGCATCTCAGGCCAGATTGGAACTCAGGAAGATGAGTCTTCTTGATTTCAGGTCCAGTACTCTATCCACTGCATCACCTAGCTATATTAATTTAAAAAAAAGGATTTGTGGATCATTAAATATAAAAAGAATCTAAACATCAACAAATCTAAAACTAAAGCCACTGTGGATATAGTCTGTCTGCAAATTTATGCAATTTCACTTTTTTTCAATTCTTCAAGGCTTCCTTTTATTCAGTAAATCATTAAGCATCAGGTCCTTTTACTAGGGATACAGTGATTCCTGTTCTCAAGAAGCTTAAGTTCTTTTTGTGGGGAAGCAATGTATATATAGAAATGAGGAAATACAGATTCTCTATATAAGGTACTTGAAAAGAGTCCAGGGCTTCGAGTTGGGTCTGGGGCCCTGCCAGGACCCACAGCTTGACCTCAGAGTGTGAGATAAGGCTCAGTAAGCTCCTTTCCCTCCTAGCTACTTGTAGCCTTGTTGCCAACAGAACCACACTGCCCCCCTTCAATACATTTTTTCCTTTTGCCCCCTCTCACAACTGGCCTTTAGGGGCTGTTTATAACCTCACCTCGCTTCATTTGAATGCCAGATACAGTAGTCCACGTGTATTCTAGAAGCAATAGGAGCCACTGGAGCTTTTTGATCCGGGAAGTGACATGGTCATGTGTGCTTTGGGAATTTCCTACTTCCTCAAGTGGCTGTTGCAAATCTTTTTCTCTGTTTTAACTTGGCCTTTCTCTGCCAAAGACCACACTAGGTATGATATTGATAAGATAAAGCTCATTCAGTATGAACTTCCTGCTCTTCATTGCTTTTCCTTCCTTCTGAAAGAATGAGGCAGTGCTTCTCTTTAAGGGTTCCACTAGGGGCAGCTAGGTGGCTCAGTGGATAGAGCACTAGCCTGAAGTCAGGAGGACCCCAGTTCAAATCTGGCCTCAGACACTTAACACTTCCTAGCTGTGTGACCCTGGGCAAGTCACTTGACCCCAATTGCTTCAGCAAAAAAAAAAAGTTCCATTAATTCTCCTTCATCCCATCTAAGTCTTCTGAGAACTTGTCCCGTCATTGTTCATCCCTGCTTTTAAAAGTTCATATTCTGTTGTCTCATTTGCTAATCAACATGCAAATTTACCTTATCCTAAAAAAAACCCCAAACTACTCTTGATCCTAGAGCAGACCCTCATCCTTATCTTTCCTACCTTTCTTTTAACAACTAAAAAAGAATAACACCCTACTTCCTCACCACCTACTCTTAGAATCGGTGTTCTAGGGCCCTGTATTACCTAGTCCGATCTTTATTGTGCAGATAAACTATAAACATCAATTTTGAAACATGTTTGCACAAGGAGATATCTTCTCTTTCACCAACAGCTCAGAATTTTTTAATGAAGACGGAACTTTAAAAGAGGTACAGCATATAAAGGAGCTTTTCGTCACCGTGCAGGAAGAATTAAAGGTAATTAGAACAGACCTTTAAAGATTGTTTCTAGATTTAGAAATCGGCTAGTTCTGCATGTTTAGGATTTCTTCTAGATGAATATACAGATTTTGCCTAAAGGTGCCATCTATCAAAAAAATACACAGTACCAAAACCAAAATGAACAGTTTATTATTACATATGTACAGTGAAGTCTTAATTCAGAAAGTTGATTTTAATAAATTCCTCACCCTATAAATTTCAAGTAGGTCATACTTTTTGGGGCTACATTACATTTTCCCACCCTCACCCTAAGTAACCATATTGTTGTTAAGTAAAGAAGAAAATTGCCCTTGCAGAAATGCAGTAGTTAGCAGATGTTACAATTCAGGAAGTGGTTCAACATTTGGGATTGTTGCCGTATTCTGGCCAATAGAATTCCTTTTCCTTCATCTAGGCTACTAGCGTTTTTTGAATTGGAATGTGGTCTGTATGATAAACTCATTTTCTTTTGTAGGAAATAACCACTGCAGTATTAGAGAGTGAGCAATCAGTGGAAAAACTAACCATGGATATAAATAAACTAAAAGAGAAACTTGCATCAAAGAAGGGATCGGAGACTACCGAATCAGGTAAAATGACAAGTTGGTGGCTCTATTTATTTATTTACCTAGCAGTTTCCAATCGACAGACCTGTGACTTCCCCAGCGGCCCCTGCACTCTTTTACAAAGAAAATAGAGGTTCAGAAAGTGATGGCCTGGGGGCCTGCAATGACTAGTTCTTTTTGTTTTAATTTTTATAGTATTTTATTTTTCCAAATACATGCAAAGATAGTTTCCAGCATTCCCCTTTGCAAAAGCTTGTGTTCCAAATTTTTCTCCCTCTCCCCTCCCCAAGACAGCAAGAAGTCTAAGTTAAACATGTGTAGGTCTTCTAAATATATTTCCATATTCATCATGTTGCACAAGAAAAATCAGATCAAAAGGGAAAAAAAAACACGAGAGAAAAAAAACCAAGTAAATACAACAACAACAACAACAACAACAACAACAGAAAGTGAAAATACTATCATCCTTCTGATTTTTCTTGTGCAGCCCAATGTGGATGGCACTTTCCATCACAAGTCTCTTGGAATTGCCTTGAATCACTGCAAGGGCCAGTTCTTAAGCCGTTATGTAGCATGCTGTGTCAAACTTAGAATTCCCCTCAGTTTAACAAGACAGCAGGCTCTGGACAGCAGCACACAGGAGACATTTTGATAAATCAAAAGAACTCCTCAATTGGGGTTCAGGAAGTCAACTTGCCAAATATTCTAAGCAAAAGTAATAGTGGGTATAAAGTTTTGTAATTATTAGGACTCTTAGATCAAATAAGCCACAAAAGGCCCTATAGCCTCACCTTCAATGTCAATCTGAATTATGATAATTTTATAATAATCAAATCATAATTTAATTATGGATTATAATAATTTTATAATGCTGAATAATATTTTGTGTTATTTGATTTAGCAGGAAGAAGTGGTGATCCAGAAACGGACGAGAATGTTTTACTGTGTCAGGCTTTCCGTAAATTTTTCCCAACTCAAGAATTTCTTCGTTCATGTGTTGTTTCTCTGAAAGGCAAGCAGATTGCTAATAAATGCTGTACCACTGACCATAATAAGCTCATTGAAATAGATAAACTTACTCTGACGACCGAAAGCTCTGAATCTTCAGATGATGAAGCACCAAGACCCACAGTTAAACGTAAATTTGTGGAGTGTGAGAGTCTTGACTCTGAGGATGAAAGACCATTCAAGAAATTAGGAGTGTTAGAACGTCATTCCCCTCCAAAAGATGATAAAGACAGTGATAAGGCTGTAGAAAAGGTTGAAGATTCTAAGAAAGGTGATGTTGTTGAATGTCCAGACTCATCATCTTCTTAAGCCTGTTCATATAATTTTTCTTAGTGCCCCGACTAACCAAAAGGGAGCAGAAAAAAAAAGTTTACTGTGTTTCTACTTGGATAAGTTCTGATAATTTTCTTAAGCTAACAGAAAAGATTTTGAAAAACTTGCTATATCAGTAATCTTTTCATTTTTATTACATTATTCTAAGAGTTTGGAAAAAATTACAATCTTAATTTTTATTACATTATTCTAAGAGTTTGGAAAAAATTACAATCT
>JAJPUD010011339.1:2422-55217 GCA_023553655.1 Myrmecobius fasciatus | reverse complement strand
TTTTCTTGTAGATAGGATTTTTCTTGCATAACTTCTCAAGCATTTCAACATTATTAACATGTAGTGGACTTCCTGCCATCTAGGGGAGGGGAGGGGACTGGGGGTAAAATTTGTATTGGAAAGCTTTGTAAAGATCAAGGTTGGGGAACTACCCATACATATGTTATACAAATAAAAAGCTTAAAAAAAATAAATAAATAAATAAATAAATTACTAGTGTGTTGTCTTGTGGGTCAGATAGAATTAGATTCCTGGGTTTTGTAATAGTGACATGAACGTCTGCCTCATTCAGTGCTTCTGGATAAATCATTTTGTCAATGAATTCAAGGCACAGTTTAATTATCTCCTTCATAACAAGGCTCTTTCTTGACCAACTTTTCCAACTGTCAATGTATCATAATCAATCCCAATTTTTTTAGTGTGTGTGTACATTGTTGTTCTATACCCACAATAAGGTTCTTTTTCTCTCTACATTCTTAGCATACACTAGGTATTTTTAAAAAATGTTTTTGATTGAAATGAATTACATTTTTCTCTTCTCAATTAAAAAAACTACTTCAGCTCTGATTAGATAGTACTTTCATGAAAGATAGTAGTGATATGTTGAAGCTGGGGAGATTCCTTTCAGATCAATTTCTCACACTGGGCACTGTGACAACTTTACCCAAAACTAAAAAGATTGCCAGTTACCTCTACATTCTTTTTTTAAATTTTTTTATTAAAGCTTTTTATTTATAAAACATATACATGGGTAATCTTTAAACACTGACCCTTGCAAAGCCTTCTTTCTATTCCAAATTTTTCTCTCCTTTATCCCACCCCCCTCTCCTAGATGGCAGGTAGTCTAATACATGTTAATTATGTTAAAATATATGACAAATCGATTATATGTATACATATCTATACAATTATCTTGCTGTACAAAAAAATTAGATCTACAAGGAAAAAAACCTGAGAAAGAAAACAAAATGCAAGCAAACATTAACAGAAAGCATGAAAATGATATGTTGTGGTCCACACTTAGATCCCACAGGCCTCTCCCTGGGTGTATATGGCTTTTTTCATCACTGAACAATTGGAACTGGTTTAAAACATCCCATTGTTGAAGAGAACCACGTCCATCAGAATTGATCATCGTATACTCTTGTTATTGCCATGTATAATGATCTCCTGATTCTGCTCATTTCACTCAGCATCAGTTCATGCAAGTCTCTCCAGGCCTCTCTGAAATTATCCTACTGGTTGTTTCTTATAGAACAATAATATTCCATGACATTCATATTCCATAATTTATTCAGCCATTCTCCAATTGATGGGCATCCACTCATTTTCCAGTTTCTTGCCATTACAAAAAGGGCTGCCACAAACATTTTTGCATATGTGGGCCCCTTTCCTTCCTTTAAGATCTTTTTAGTTGATAAGCTCAATAGAAACACTGCTGGGTCAAAGGGTATGCACAGTTTGATAACTTTTTGAGCACAGTTCCAAATTGCTCTCCAGAATAGTTGGATCCGTTCACAGTTCCACCAACAATGTATTAGTGTCCCAGTTTTCCCATATCCCTTCCAACATTCGTTATTATCTTTTCCTGTCATCTTAGCCAATCTGACAGGTGTGTAGTGGTATCTCAGAGTTGTCTTAATTTGCATTTCTCTGATCAATAGTGATTGGGTACACCTTTTCATATGACTAGAAATAGTAGTTTTCATTTCTTCATCTGAAAATTGTCTGTTCATAGCTTTGACCATTTATCGATTGGAAAGTGGCTTGAATTCCTATAAATTTGACTCAGTCTTCTATATATTTTAGAAATGAAGCCTTTATCAGAACCCTTAAATGTAAAAATAATTTGCCAATTTATTGTTTCCCTCCTAATCTTGTTTGCATTAGTTTTGTTTGTATAAAAACTTTTTAACTTAATATAATCAAAATTATCTATCTGGTGTTCAATTAAGAGTTCCAGTTCTTCTTTGGACACAAATTCCTTCCTTCTCCACAGATCTAAGAGATAAACTATCCTTTGTTCCTCTAATTTGTTTATAATATCACTATGTCTAAATCATGAATAGATTTAGATCTTATCTTGGTATGTGGTATTAGGTGTGGGTCAAGCCCTAATTTCTTCCATACTCCTTTCCAATTTTCCCAGCAGTTTTTATCAAACAGTGAGTTCTTGTCCCCCAAACTGGGGTCTTTGGGTTTGTCAAACATTAGATTGCTATAGTTATTGCCTAGTTTGTCCTGTGATCCTATCCTATGCCACTGATTGACTACTCTATTTCTTAGCCAGTACCAAATGATTTTGATGACTGCTGCTTTATAATATAGTTTTAGATCTGGCACAGCTAGGCCACATTCATCAGCCTTTTTTTTTTCATTAATTCCCTTGAAATTCTTGACCTTTTGATCTGTAAAATAATTTCTTGGGAGTTTGATTGATTGGTATGGCACCAAATAAGTAAATTAGTTTGGGTATTATTGTCATTTTTATTACATTCGCTGGGCCTACCCATGAGTATTTGATATTTTTCCAACTGATTAGGTCTGACTTTATTTGTTTGGAAAGTGTTTGGTAGTTTTGTTTGTATAGTTCCTGACTTTCCCTTAGCAGATAGATTCCCAAATATTTTATACTATCTTCAGTTATTTTGAATGTAATTTCTTTTTGTATTTCTTGTTGCTGAACTTTGTTGGTAATATATAAAAATGCTGATGATTTATGTGTATTTATTTTGTATCCTGCAACTCTGCTAAAGTTGTGAATTGTTTCTACTAGTTTTTTAGTTGTCTCTAGGTTTCTCTAAGTATACCATCATGCCATCTGCAAAGAATGATAATTTGGTTTCCTCATTACCTACTCTAATTCCTTTAATCTCTTTTCTTCTCTTACTGTCAAAACTAACATTTTTAATACAGTATTGAATAGTAATGGTGACAATGGGCAGCCTTGTTTCACTCTGTAGGCATTCTTTCACAGCAACACTCTTGGGAGTGCTTCAAGAGAACTGAAGGTAACAAAAAAATGCCATAAACACATTCCTACATGAGAAATTATTATAAATCATAAAGGAAACACAATGCCTTGATCCTAGAGATAGAGTATGATGGAATAAATAGTTTAGCATTATAAAAAGTCATTAAAACCGAGTAGAAAAAAAGAAGAGCTAGTATTATACCAAAGTCATAACTCCCTTCAATCAGCAAGACAAAATGTCAGTGATCTTTATTTATTTTTTTTTTTTTTTTGCTTCTGGAAATAGAAGAGCTCCATTTTCAAATGTACTAGAGATGACTGTAAGCAAATCTAAACTGGTGTTCTTTTAGGGGATTGCTTATGTTTGGTTTGGGCAGTCTTGGCTTTTTAAAGGATCCACTTGTTTATACATAGTTGCTTAAATTTTACAGAAAACCCTTCTGGGGGGTTACTCAGAATTTCTGAAACAATATAATTGAGTAAATCAGACAGCTGTTTTCAGGACTTGATAAAACCACATTTAAGTCATCTACAAAGAAGGAGGGGGCTATTTGTACATTATGAAAAAGGCTAAAAACCCAATGACTGGAAAGGTCACTTTGTTTGAAAAGTTACCAAAAAATAAGCAAAAGGGGAAAAAGTTTAACATTGACTAACAACTTTAAAGTTGTTCTACTTGTGCTTATTTCTGAAAAAACAAATGTCAGGCTTTTATATAAAAAAAGCAACAACAATTGATATTTGTGAGTTGGTTCCCGGGTGGTCTGTTTACAGTATTAAAAACCTCAGAAAATACTTGACATTCCCCCCCCAAAAAAAAATAAAATAAAATAAAAAGGCAAGCTTTTAAGGTTCTCACAAATTTTGATCATTTTCAGAAGTGATAGTGTGAATATCCTATTTGGATGGAACCTAAAGCAAATTTAACTTTGATGTAAGGAGCAATACCTTAACATGAGAGAAGGATGAGCCAAGTTTGCTGTTGCCCAAGGTTTTCAGCTGTATGCCAGAAATCTGGCACAAGAAGTCTTCAACAGACCACATCCATCTGAAAACTGCCCTTCCACTGGGAACAATAAAGACTTTGGATTTGTTAAGACTCATCCAAATGAGTGCATCTGACTCACAGGTTAAAAAAAGAGAGAGACAAAGAGAAAGAGATTGTAACTGCAATTCTAAGAAACCTGCACATTTCAAGCCAGAGGCAGAAATTCTGGTCTTTTTCCATTCTCCCTAATAACAAAAGTCTAGTGACTCCAAATAGAATTCTCTAAGTTTTCAAAATTTGAAAAAGCTTTAGATTGATCATTGATGTTTTTAGACCATCAAGTGATTCCTTCAGATGTACTACCTCTCAACTTGATTTTATGCACGAATTAGCATTAAGATATTTAATTATATAGTATCTCAAGTTTTTATTTCTTTACTATGAAACAACTGGAGAATGTACTAAAAAATAAAGTTTAAGTAAGTTATATGTGGAATTGGAAGTAGATATTTTAATGAATTTTTTAAATACAAGGAATAAATAAGGAAAAAAGATGGTGAAGCAAGAGATGAGAAAAGTGGTAAGAGTAATAGTTTCAAACGATGTTAGTATATCTGTGTGAAGGCCAACCCTCAGGACCAGGACCTCACTTACAATATAACCTACAGGGAAAAGGAAGGATTTCCAGAGAATGAAAACAACACAATACCTATATTTGAAGAGGCAGTCTACCTCATAGTTCACAACTTTAGGATAAGATAAGTCAGATAAAGGGATAAATTTCCCTAGTCAACCTATAGGAATTGCTGAGAAATGGAATAAAAGAGGAACAATTAAGGTGAAATAAATACTTAATATGCAAAAACATATTACCTCTATGCCTTATGATTCCATTTTCAAGAGAAAACAATGGAATCATAAAAGATTTTAAATAGGACCTAAAATTGTCAAGTGGCCAAATACTTGCCTCCAAGGAAACAAAAATGTTCATTTTTATTCTTATTCTAAAAGATTTTCAGGATAAAAGAGGTCCATAATTGCCACTACATATATCTAATCACCCTTATATATGGGAACTTTTCATAACAATCAAATTAATCACAACTATAACCATTTAAATATAATTTTATTATTCTATCCTCCACAGTTTTAGATTGTGAACACTTAAATGCTGGCTAGTAAGAAGTAGTAAAAGAAAGCCATTAGCCTGGGATCAGTACAAAACCCTAGAGCAACACTGACTGTCTTATGAAGTTATACCTGGACAATTTTTTTCTATTGCTTTATTCATAAAGGATTCAATACATTTAAAATAAGACTATGCTTATATGAAGGAAAAAGAAAGTATGCATATACCAAAATAATCTGTGAATAAAACAAATTAAGTCAAACACTTAATTGTTAGTAATCCTCTCATTTTGCTTTGATTTTCTCCAAAGAAAAGTTAATTTGCACTTGCAAAATATAAGCCAAACAAAATAAAGGGCACTACACTTGAGATAATTAAAAAAAACCTTTGCAGAGCTCCACTCTAAATTTCATGATAATTGTCAGAATGTGCCTGAGGGACAGGTCTGCCTGAATGAATCCTACACCAGAGAGTCCAAAATTCCAAAAGCAACCTTGGAGAATTCATAAAGGCTCTCTTTCTGTTTTTAAGATGAATTATTCAAATCATTCTAAAGAGAAACACAGCTTTACCATGCCTCAAACATTGCAGAGAAAGATGTTCTAGAATCTAATTTGTAAACATATTCCATAAAAACTCTATACTTTTAGTCATAGGCTCTCCAAAAAGTAAATGATCAGTAGCAAAGAAAAATCATAATGAACTTCTAGAATAATTTTCATGGGAGGCCTTGTTCTTCATGTTACATTAAAAACAGTTTTAATCTGTAACCTAAAATCCCTTAAATTATTTTAAAACTTATTAACTTATAAAACACAAATACATGTAAGTAGTTTTGAATAGTATCATACTTGTGATTTAAGAAAAGAATTAATTCTGAAAGGGACATTATTAGAACCCATTAAACACATATATCATATATGACAAGATGCAAAAGAATCAACTGTATAAGCTGAATCATCTCTATCCAAGCCATCCAAATCAGATGAATATGTTGTTTTCTACATCATCAGAGAATATTTAAAAATACTAGGAAATACAATGACAAGTTAACAACAAAAATAGTAATCACATTTTATGCAAACCACAAATTAAAGTAATTGAATCTAAATATGATCTTTTAAAAATCAACCTAAATCAACTAGACAGATACAAATATAGAACTTTTTAAATATACAAATTTTAGATCAGAGCAGAAAAAAATAGATCACAAGCCCTAAGTAACACTCCTAATATCACTAATTCATGTCACAAGCTATATTTTTTATAAATAACTAGAGAGAAGTAACCCAACTTAAATGCAAACTGAAAGATATCCAGGTTATAAAATGAACTAATCAACAAGAGTACCTATTCAGTAGCTACTAAATTTAGTACCATTCAGGATCTAATATATATCTCCTTACTCTCAAAGAGTTTATATCCAGCTGTAAGGAAAACAGATGAACATGACATAATTAAGAGCTAAACTATCAGAAAGAATTGTTTTAAAAAATAATAATAATAATAGTCATTCTAAGAAGGATAAAACCAGGCTGGACTAGAACGGATGTGAATGGTGTGGTGAAGAATATATGACATGAACAAGGTGTTAAAGGATATGCAGGAATTTGCCAAGCTGAAAAAGAAAATAAACCCACTCTGAGCTAACAAAGCTGCATAAGTACAGAGGAAATATATCAGGGTCTGAGATTTTGGGGACCCAGTTGAAAGAAGTTTGCCCTTGAATTGAGGTTCAAAGGATGTGGTTTGTGATTCCCTTGAGAAACATGAGACCCCAAGATTTAGTCTGAGAAAGGCTTGCTTCAAGGCAGAGCTCTGTTGCTGAAAGGAACCATATCCTCCAAAATTGAATACCTCCTTTCAAAACAAACTTAATTGCCCATGATAAGGTGTGGGCCAATGGACTAAGGGCGTGACCTCAGAGTGGGGGAAGGAGGCAAGGAGGAGGGGTCAAGTGATGAGGAGAGGCAAGACTAGAAGGAGGGACTAAGCAAGGGCAAGGCCTAGTAGGCGAGGCTAGGAGAGGAGGGAAGATATAAGCAATGCTGGTGGTAAGGAAAAGATGGCACAGCAATGGAGACTATGGAGACTAAGGAGACTAAGGAGACGATGGAGGCAATGAAGCCTGAATAAAGAACTGCCATAATCTATCCTCTGGCTCCTCATGACACTCCTTTGAATAGACACACTGAGCATGGCCGGAATGAGCACCGAAGCTCTTAACAAATTGGTGAGACTCTTAACATAGAGAAGACTCGCTGCCCTTGGGTACAATACCTAACAGAAATACACAAAATACAAGATGGGAGGGACAGTGAAGAAGCAGAGAGTGTTGAGGTACACTATACAATAAAATCAAGGCCAGCTAATGGAGTCCGATGCCCAAAAAGCAGAAGCACTTGGTTATGATTTAGTCAGAAGGTAAAAGGCAAAAATAAGAAGAAACATCTTCTAAATCATTCATTTTCTCAAGACTATTACTTACCAATCTGTGGGGCTGGCAAGATCCGAGCAGCTCGAACTGGGCCGTGTCGAACAGAGAAAAGCTCTTGGGCTTCCCCACTGATCTGTATAACACAGAGCAAAAAACAAAACTATATCACACATTTTATAGGTCAAAACTTTTGCCACATCATGAGACACCAAAGTATTTTCTGTCTAAAGTACATTATGCTACCTGCACACTTAGTAATGGATATAAAAATAATTCAAATTTAATGTCTTAAGAATTACAAAGTCTTTACTCTTACCAAACCTGTGAAAGAAGAAGGGCAATGCTGCTCATTTTGTAGATGGGGAAACAGAGAAGATGAAAACTTTCCCAAGGTCACACAACTTGAAAGTGTAGAAACGATAGATATATGCCTCAAACTCAAATTATCATAAATATTTTTGAAAACCAGAAAAGGTATAATCTTCAAAGAGCTCACTCACTAACCATAAACAGAAAAATAAACAGAGGGTTCATAAATCTGATGTAAACAAAAGAGTTGGGATAGTCTCGCCAGTTTCTATATAATTAATTTCCACTTTTTTTTCAAATTTAATATTTTGGCCACATTTTAAGTTTCAAACTGTCTCCCTCCCTTTCTACCTCACACTAGAGAAGACCATCTTTTAATGTAGATTTATAAATATATGTAAAGGCACACTATGCATACTTCTATTTATCAGTATTTCCTCTGGAGGTGGACAGCATTTTCTTTCCTAAGTTCTTTATAATTTATGTAAGTATTTATAGTATTCGGAATAATTTCAAACGTTATTAATGTTCTCTTTTCCTTAAAGACTTATATTTCTTTTCAAGTATTGTTCCACTAAAAGTAATGACCATTTAAAAAAAATGTTCAGTCTGAGAAACGGTAAAATGTTGTATAGTATAGAAAAGTTCAGACTTTAAGAAACATTTTACTCCGTAAAATATGTGGTCTCTATATGCAGCAATACAATCATTTCTGGTAGGGCATCTATGAACTGATACAGAGTGAAATGAACAGAATGAGGAGAACAGATTATATAAAAGTAGCATTGTAAAGACAAATTACTTTGAAAGACATAAGAATTCTGATCAAAACAATTACCAATCATGATTCTAGAAGACTGGTGAAAAAGCATGCTATTCATGTCCTGATAAAAAGATGATGGACTCAAGGTAATAGAACAAGACATATTTTAAACATATCCAGTGAAGGAATTTATTTTAATTGACAATGTATATTTGTTACAAGGTTTTTGTTTCCTTTTTTCAGTGTTAAGTGGGGAGAGACAAGAGGGAAATAAAACATTTTTATTAATTGAAAAAATATCTTTAATTTTTTTAAATGGTCTCAGTATGCTCCAAAGAAAACATACCCTCATGTCTTCTATGCTAAGGTCAAGACCTATTGGGGAATGGCTGAACAAGTTGTGCTATATGAAGGTAATGGAATATTATTGTTCTATAAAAAATTATGAACAAGCTGACTTTAGAAAGGCCTGGAAAGATTTATACAAACTGACGCTGAATAAAACAAGGAAAGGGCAAGTCTTGCTATGTATAAAAAAGACCTACTAATGGAAGGTTAGGTAATCACTGATTAAAATGTGGAGAATTTGGAAGCTGTATTTACACCGATGAAATCAGAGTTTGGGGAGTTTTTTTAGAAAAGAAATAGTACATAATTTTGTAAATAAAAGACAGCCTCCTATAGTGAAAAATACACTGGACAGGTAACAAGTAGGACTATGTTGAAGTACTGATACTGCTAATGCCAGACTTTTCAACTGGGACAGGTCATTTAAATTATCTAGGCCTCAGTATCTCATTTGTAATATGTGAGATTGGGACTAGATGATCGTTAAGGCCACCTAGAAACTAAAAAAACTATACTATGATAATTGTGGAAATACGTATGGAAGAATTGCATATGTTTAACATATATTGGTTTACTTGCTGTCTAGCATATGGAGTGGAGAAAAGGGGGGATAAAAATTTGGAACACAAGGTTTTGTAAGGGTAAATTTTGAAAACTATCTTTGTATATATTTTGAAAATAAAAAGCTATTAAAATACCAAATATGAAAATAACTTCCTTTCAAATATCAAATAAATGGCCAGTTTGCAAGTAATGAAAGTCCTAAGCTAATTAAATTGAAATTAGTTAAGATATTCTTTTTTGATTCTGCTATAAATGGTACTGTGACACTCAATACATAGTATTCATTGCCTGGTATTTGGTGAATTACATAAAATGTAAAGCTAGCAAAAATGGTAAGCATTATGGAACTACTTTTAAATAACCAAGAATTTAAAACAGATGTAATGAGGGTAAAAACTCAACAAGCAAGGCACTGACATTCTATCTTCTGAAAATCTGCCAAACTAGCAGTTTACAATATCAAAGATTAATAATTTTGAAATGAATTTATAAATTTATGAATATTAAACCATAAATCTCAATTGCATTATAAGCTACTTGCTTTCACTTCATCAATCTCTCTTCCTTCTGTAATATAAAACGGAATTCAAAATCTTCATTATCTTTTGATTTTCCTAAGAGCAAAAATAAGTAATAAATATCTGCTTAACTATCAAATACATAGTTTATGATACTAAAAGTGAATAGAATCAAGAGAATATTATACACAGCAACAAGATCATGTCATGATCAACTGTGCTAGACTTGGCTCTTTTCAACAATGAGGTAATTCAAGGCAATTCCAATAGATTTATGATGGAAAGAGTCATCTGCATCCAGAGAAAGAACTATGGAGACTAAATATAGATCAAAGCATAGTATTTTCACCTTTTGTTGCTATTGTTTGGTTGCTTAATTTTCTTTCTCATATTTTTCCCTTTTGATCTGATTTTTCTCTCACAGAATGACAAATACGGAAATAAGTTTAGAATTGTACATGTTTATCCTAAATTGGATTCCCTGTTGTCTATGGGAGGGGGTGAGGCAGAGAGAGGGAGAAAAATTGGAACACAAGATTTTACAGAAGTAAATACTAAAAATTATCCTTGCATGTATTTGGAAAAACAAAAAGCAATTTTTTAAAACTCGTGTAGTTTATTACAACAACTTCAATTCACAGGTTACTAACTTCTGCTTAAGATGACTACATGAAAAGTCCCAGAGGAGCCAGTTCTCCCACAAATGTTACAATAAAATTCTAAAAATAATGCAGAAGGAACAATGATTTTTTTTTAGAAAACCAAAGTTAAATGCCTAGGCATTCATTCCTTCTATATGGTACAGTACTGCACAAAGATGTTAAGAAGTCTATAGACCATCTGACAAGGGATAAGCAAAGGAGACATGCTAAGAAGCCCCAGGAGGAGTCAGTTGCCATATGCACCTGAACAATAAAAGGCAAGGAAGCGATATAGTCAGTAAAATTGCTTTGAAGGAATGTTCATTTCAACTGGGAAATATACCAAAAAAAAGAAAAAAAGGAAACAGAGAAAGTTCTGAGGTCAAAACACAACTTAAGCCATGAAAAATTGGTTTAGAGTACAGGGTACCCTGATGCATTGTTGGTGGAACTGTGAACAGATCCAACCATTCTGGAGAGCAATCTGGAACTATGCTCAAAAAATTATCAAACTGTGCATACCTTTTGACCCAGCAGTGTTTCTATTGGGCTTATATCCCAAAGAGATCTTAAGAGGAGGGAAAGGGACCCACCTGTGCAAGAATGTTTGTGGCAGCCCTTTTTGCAGTGGCTAGAAACTGGAAACTGAATGGATGCCCATCAATTGGAGAGTGGCTGAATAAATTATGGTATATGAATGTTATGGAATATTATTGTTCTGTAAGAAACGACCAGCAGGATGATTTCAGAGAGGCCTGGAGAGACTTGCATGAACTGATGCTGAGTGAAATGAGCAGAACCAGGAGATCATTATACATGGCAACAACAATACTATATGACGATCAATTCTGAGGTCCATGGCTCTCTGCAATAAAGAAATGTCTCAAACCAGTTCCAATTGTTCACTGAAGAAAATCATATACACCCAGAGAGAGGGATATGAAATATGGACCACAACGTAACATTTTCATGATCTCTATTGATGTTTGCTTGCATTGTGTTGCCTTTCTCTGGTTTTCTTTTTTTTCTTATAGATAGGATTTTTCTTATACAACTTGTCAACTATTATTACATTATTAACATGTAGTGGACTTCCTGCCATCTAGGGGAGGGGAGGGGACTGGGGGTAAAAGTTGTAATGGAGAGCTTTGTAAAGATCAATGCTGGGGAACTACCCATACATATGTTATACAAATAAAAAGCTTTAATAAAAAAAATAATAATTTTTAAAAAAAGCTTTAGCTTAAAAAAAAAAAAATAAGACTACAGGGTCCCATGAAAAGGGCTAAGTCAACTGAGAAAGTCTCAGGAAGCTCAGAAAGCCCCAGAGAGAAGGTATGCATCAACAGAAGGCAGACTTACCCTAGCAGTCTGTACAGAGCTGTCACAGAAAGCCATGAAGATCCAATGTTCTGAGAATCTTAAAGATCCAGGAGAAGCCAACCACTCTAAGGAAGAGGTCAGCACAGGAATCTGGGAGACCCTTACTGAGACCAAATGGGATCAACCACCTTATACAAAAGTGTAGCAAGGGATAGAGACTGTCCCTGGAATAAAAGCCTAATTCTGAACCTATAGTTGGAGAAAGAAGGGAAGATGAAAAATCAAAGAAAATACCAGTAAGTATGGAAAATGATTAAAAATTGGGGCAGAGCCAAGATTATTGGACTTCCTGGAAACTATGATGAAAAAAAAGAGCTTAAATATCATCTTTAAGGAAAACCATCAAGGAAAACTGCCTTAATGTCCAAGGACCAGAGGGCAACATAACCATTGAAAGAATACACCAATCATTTCCTGAGAGATCCCAAAATGAAAACTCCAAGGAATATCATACCTAAATTTCAAAATTATCAGATGCAGGAGAAAATATTGCAAGAAGCCAGAAAGAAACAATTCAAATATTGCGGTGCCACAATCAGGATTACCAGGACACTTTAGAAGATGAAAGAGCCTGGAATCTGATACTCCAAAAGGCAAGGAACTTGGATTGCAGCCAACAATTAACTATCCAGCAAAATTAAGCATTATCTTTCAGGGGAAAAGATGGACATTCAATGAAACAGGTGAATTTCCATTTATTTCTGATGAAAAGACTAGAGCTGAACAGAAAAATCTGATCTTCAAATACAGAACTCAAGAGAAGCATAAAAAGGTAAAAAGGAAAGAAAAAAATAATAACTTTCTTTTAAAAATTAAAAAGCTTGCATCCCTACATGGGAAGATGATATGTTTACTTCTTCAGAACTGTATCTCTGTTATGAGTGTACTTAGAGGGTGCAGGTATTATTTGATTTTATTGTGATAATATATAAAAAAGAAACTAGAGGTGGAAAGGGGATTATATTGGAAGAAAAGGAAAAGAAAGGTAAAACGGGTTAAAGTACATCTCATGAAGAGGCAAAAAAAGATCTATTACAATTAATGGAAAGAAGGGAGAGAGAAGAGCATTGTGTGAATCTTACTCTCAATTGATTTGGCTCAAAGAGGGAATATCAAACATCTTTAGCCTCACAGAGAAATCTGTCTCACCTTATAGGGAATAGGAGGGGAAAGAGGAAAGGAAAGAGGGAGGCTAATATTAGAGAGGAGAGAAGTAGAATAGGAAAGGTAAAAGAAAGGGGAAGGGGGTGTAAAAGGGGAGGGTTGTTTGAGGAGGTGGTGGTCAGAAGCAAAATACTGGGGAGGAGGGAAAAAGGGAAAGGAAAGAGAAAAGTATAACTTGGGAAAAATAAGATGGCAGGAAATACAGAGTTAATAATTTTGACTTTGAATGTGAATGAGATAAACTATCCCATAAAATAGAAGTGGATAGCAGGCTGATTTAAAAGGCCAGCACATATGTTGTTTACAAGAAACACATTTAAAGCAGAGTGAGATATACAGAATAAAGGTAAAAGGCTGGAGCAGAATACATTCTTCAACTGAAGCAAAAAAAGCAGGGATAGTGATCTTGAAGTCAGATCAAACAAAAGCAAAGATAGATCTAATTAAAAGAGATAAGGAAAGAAACTACATCTTACTAACTACCATAGATACTGAAGTAATGTAAGTACTAAACATATATGTACCAAGTAGACAGAATCCAAATTCCTACAGGAGAAGTTAAGAGAGCTGCAATAAGAATTAGATAGTAAAATTACACTAGTGGGGGATCTCAAACTTGCTCTCTCCGTACTAGATAAAGCTAACCACAAAATAAATAAGAAAGAATTTAAGGAGATAAATAGAATTTTATTAAAGTTAAGTATGATAGATATTTGGAGAAAATTGAATGGAGAGAGAAAGGAATATGCTTTTTTCTCAGCAATATATGTAGCCTACACAAAAACTGACCATGTATTAGGATATAAAAACCTTAAAATCAAATGCAGGAAGGCAAAAATAGTAAATGCATCTTTTTCAGATCATATGCAATAAAAAAATACATGTAATAAAGGGCCAAGGAAAAACAGACCAAAAATTAACTGGAATCTAAATGATCTAAAGAATCAGTGGGTAAAATAACAAATCATAGATCCAAGAGAATGAAAATAATGAGACATCAAAATTTATAGGATGCTGCCAAAAAAGGTCTTAAGCAGGTTAAGTTTTATATCTCTGGATGTTTACTTGGATAAAACAGAGAAAGAGAAGACCAATGAATTGGGCATGCAACTAAAAAGCTAGAAAAAGAACAAATTAAAATCCCCCAGTTAAACACCAAATTTAATAAAATTGAAAGTAAGAATGCTATTGAACTAATAAACAAAACTGAGATGGTTTTATTAAAAAAAAAAATCAAAATAGATAAACCTTTAGTTAATTTGATTAGAAGAAAATGAAATTGTTAGTATCAAAAAGGAAAAGGATGAACTTTCCACCCATAAAGAGGAAATCAGAGCATAATTAAGAGCTAATTTGCCCAAATGTATGCCAATAAATCTGATAATCTAAGTGAAATGGAGGAATACTTACAAAAATATAGATTGCCCAGATTAACAGAGGAGAAAATAAATTACTTAAATAGTACTATTTTAGAAAAAGAAATTGAAAAAGCTATTAATCAACTCCCTAAGAAAAAAATCTCCAGGATCAGATGGATTTACATGTGAATTCTACCAAACATTCAAAAAACAATTAATTCCAATACTATGCAAACTATTTGGAAAAATAGGGAAAGAAGGAATCCTACCAAATTCTTTTTATGTCACAGACATAGTGTTGATACCTAAAACATGTATGGTCAAAAGAGAAAGAAAATTATAGACCAATCTCCCTAAGGAATATTAATGCAAGAAGGTTAAATAAAATATTAACAAGATTACAGCACATTGTCCCCAAGATAATACACCATGACCAAATACGATTTATACCAGCAATGCAGGGCTGGTTCAAAATTAGGAAAACTATTAGCATAATTGATAATATCAATAACCAAACTAACAAAAAACATGATTATCGCAATAGATACAAAAAAAGCATTTGGCAAAATTCAATACCCATTCCTAATAAAATCGTTAGAGAGCACAGGAATAAATGGAGTTTTCCTTAAAACAATCAATAGCATCTATTTAAAACCAAAAACAAGTATTGTATATAATAGGGATAAACTAGAATAATTCCAAATAAGATAAGGGGTGAAACAAGGTTGCCCATTATCATCATTACTATTCAATATTGTATTAGAAATAGTAACTTTGGCAATAATAATAAGAAATTAAAGGAATTAAGGGTAGGTAATGAAGAAATGAAATTATCACTTTTTGCAGATGATAATGATGGTATACTTAGAGAATCCTGGGGAATCAACTAAAAAAGCTACTAGAAATAGTTCACAACTTTAACAAAGTTGCAGGATACAAAATAAATCCACATAAATCATCAGCATTTTTACATGTTACCAACATAGTCCATCAGCAAGAGATACAAAGAGAAATTCCACTTAAAATAACTTTAGATAATATAAAATATTTAGGACTCTACCTGCCAAGGAAAAGTCAGAAACTTTCTGAACGCAATTACAAAACACGTTCCATATAAATAAAGTCACATCTAATTAACTAGAAAAATATAAAGTGCTTATGGGTAAGCCAAGGAAATATAATAAAAATGACAATACTACCCAAATTAATTTACTTATTTAGTGCCATAACAATCAAAGTCCCAAGAAATTATTTTACAGAATTAGAAAAAATTATAACAAAGTTCATCTGGAAGAACAAAAAGTCAAGAATTTCAAGGGAAAAAAAAATGCAAATAAAAGGGGCCTAGCTGTATCAGACCTAAAATTATATTATAAAGCAGTGGTCATCAAAACCATTTGATACTGGCTAAGAAATAGAGTAGTTGATCAGTGGAATAGGTTAGGTTCAAAAGACATTAGTCAATGACTATAGTAATCTAGTGTTTGATAAACTTAAAGACCCCAGATTCTGGGATAAGAGCTCACTATTTAATAAAGCTTTCTGGGAAAATTAGAAAATAGTGTAGCAGAAACTAGGCAGTGATCCACACCTAACAACCTATACCAAGATAAGGTGGAAATGGGCTCATGATTTAGATAAAAAGAATGATATTATAAACAAATCAGAAAAACAAAGAATAGTCTACCTCTCAGATCTGTGGAAAAGGAAGGAATTTGTGGCCAAAGAAGAACTGGATACATTATGGAATGCAAAATGGATAATTTGGATTATATTAAGTCAAAAAGTTTTTGTACAAACAAAACCAATGCAGACAATAAAGCAATAAACTGGGGAAAAAAATTTACATCCAAGGGTTCTAATAAAGGCCTCATTTCTAAAATATATAGAGAATTGACTTAAATTTAGAAGATTTCAAGTCATTCTCCAATTGATAAATGGTTAAAAGATATGAACAGACAATTTTCAGATGAAGAAATTAAAAGTATTTCTAACAATATGAAAAAGATACTCTAAACAACTATTGATGAGAGAAATGCAAATTTAGATAATTCAGAGATGCCACTACACATTTCTCTAATAGGGTAAGATGACAGGAAAAAAAAATGACGAATGTTGGAGGGGATATGAAAAAACTGGGACACTAATACATCATTAGTGGAGTTGTGAATTCCCATGGAGAACAATTTGAAGCTATGCCCAAAGGGCTATCAAAACGTGCATAGCCTTTGATCCAGCAGTGTCTCTACTAGGCCTGTACCCCAGAGAGATCATAAAGGAGGGAAAGGGACCCACACGTGAAAAAATATTTGTGGCAACCCTTTTTTAGTGGCTAGAAACTGGAAACTGAGTGGATTTCCATCAGTTGAAGAATGGCTGAATAAGGTATTATATGAATGTTATGGAATATTATTGTTCTGTAAGAAATGACCAGCAGGATGATTTCAGAGAGGCCTGGAGAGACTTGCATGAACTGATGCTGAGTGAAATGAGCAGAACCAGAAGATCATTATACACAGCAACAAAAAGACACTATGATGATTAGGGCAGCTAGGTGGCGCAGTGGATACAGCACCAGCCCTGAAGTCAGGAGGACCTGAATTCAAATCTTAACATTCCCTAGCTGTGTGACCCTAGGCAAGTCACTTAACCTCAATTGCCTCAGCAAAAAAAAAGAAAAGATTATATGATGATCAATTCTGATGGACATGGTTCTTTTCAACAATGAGAAGTTTCAAATCAGCTGCTATTGTTCAGTGATGAAGAAAGCCATATACACCCAGAAAGAGGCCTATGGGACCTCAATACAACGTTTTCACACTTTCTGTTGATTTGCTTGCATTTTGTTTTCCTTCTCATGTTATTTTTCTTTCTAGATCCGATTTTTCTTGTATAACAAGATAAATATATATATATATATATGCATAAATATATGTATACATATATTGGATTTGTCATATATTTTAACATAGTTAACATATATTGGACTACCTGTCATCTTAGGGAGAGAGTGGAGGGAAGGAGGGAAAATTTTGGAACAGAAAGTTTTGCAAGGGTCAGTGTCAAAAAATTACCCCTGCATATGTTTTGCAAATAAAAAGCTTTAATTAAATTTTTTTAAAAAGAGAGAAAAGAATGGGAAAAGACTAAGAAGCTTGCAAAAAAAAACAAACTGATAAATCTTATTTTAAAAAAGAACTCTGAAAATTGAACAACCAAAAATCAGTGACTTTATAAAACAACAGGAAATATTAGAACAAAATCAAAAGACTGAAAAAAAATAGAAAATTGATATAAAATAAAAAAACTTACCTGGGGAAAACGTTAAGGACATAAAATTAAGGAAGCAACAGATCCCCTGAAAACCATTTTTTTTTAGCCTATTTCAAAAACTCATGTGAAAATTGTCTTGATCTATTAAGAATCAGAGAACAAATTAGAGAGAGAAAGAATTCAAAGACCTCCTGAAAAGAACTCCCCAAAGTGAAAGTTCCAGGAATGTCATAGCCCAAATCCAGAGCTCCCACATCAAAGAAAAAATACTGCAAGAAGCAATTCAAGTACCAAAAAACTACAGCCAGGATCACACAAGACAAAAATGAAAGATCTCAGAATGTGAAATTGCACAAGGAAAAATATATTGGCTGACAACCAAGAATTAATTCATTCTTCAAGAATGAATAGAAAACTAAAGAATGGGGCATTCAGGAATGGGAGGGTGGGGGAAATGGACATTCAGGGGAATTGTAGCAGACCTGATTATTTTTCCTCTACAAAAAGGTAAATACAAAGATGTAACAATGGTTCCTCTATCTATGCCTTTACTTTTTAGGGTTTTGTTTTGTCATTTTGTTATTAGTTTATATGAGTATTGTATTAAATTTAGCAAATATATGTTTTTAATCAATATTCATTAATGATGTTGGTGCTTTAGGCAGTTAGATGGGGCAGAGGACAAAGAATTGGGCCTATAGTCAGAAAGACCTAAGTGCAACCCTAAGCTCAAACACTAACTAGTAATGTGATCCTGGGCAAGTCAGTTAACCTCAATATGTATCACTTTTCTCAAGTGTAAAACAGAGATCATAAGAGTATCTTGTAAGGATCAACTGAGAAATCAGTAGTCTTAACACAATGTCTTACACATAAAATCTTTTTAAATAAATGATTATTCCTTTAAATACCCTTTTTCTTTTACTTTCCCCTTTCCCATGTTTCACTTTTCTTTCCCTGGGTTTGGTAGTAGAATTATATTTGTTTCATCTTCTATTCTATATTACTTGTTATGTAGAAGAGCTCTCTGAGAGGGGAGATAGTAGGATGCTAACAGAAAATACGGAGATAAAAAACATTCATAAAAATTAATGTTAAAAAATAACTTCAATCTATGCAATGACCAAACATGTCTTCAAAGAATATACAATAAAGAATGCTACCCATTTCCTTACCAAGAAGTGATGGACTCAAGGTAAAAAAAGAGATGTGCATTTTTTGAAATGCATATTTATTTTCTTTGACTAACCAAAGTAGTTATTTTCTTTTCTCTTGGATTTTGTGTAGGAGATTAGCAATAGTGAAAGGGGAAAAATAATCCTTTTTAGGGTGTTCTGCTATTAATAGGGAAGCACTCCTTTGGTATTTAAATTCAGAATGAAAAAATTTTAATAGTCAATATACAGAAGGGAAAAACAATTATCAGTCATAACTAGAAAGCTGAATGGAATAAACTTGTCCATAAAACAGAGGACAAAAGGAGAGTGAATAAGAAAGCAGATCTAACAACATGTTGTTTACAAGCAAAACACTCGAAATAGAGATTTATAAAGTAATAAAATGAATGAAATTAATGAATTTATCATGCCTCAAGTGAATCACACACACACACACATGAGTGTCAATTGTGATAGACAATGCACCAGTAAAATTATACATGGTTAAAAGAAATAAGCAAGGAACCAATCCCCAGTGAAAAGTCAAAGGTAACTAAAGGATATGGATAGATAGATAGATAGTATAAATAAAGAGATACATTTCTTTTCAGAGGAAGAGATATAAAAGCCATATAAAAGTACTCTGATTTCTGGATCTTCCATAAGTCACAAATAATAAGAGAAATGCAAATTTAGACAATTTTAAAGTTCTATTTCACACCTCTCAGACTGACAAAGATGACAAAAAGGAAATGACCAATATTGGAGAGGTTGTAGGAACCCTATTGCACTGTTAAGAGTTGTGAATTGATGCAGTCATTCTTGAAAACAGGGAAGTTTGTCAAGAAAATAATGAAACTATATATTCTTTGTCTTAGCCATAACACTAATAGACCTACACTTCCCAAAGAAATCAAATTAAGAGGAAGTGCATTTATGTACAAAAATATTTGTAGCAGCTTTTTTCATATCCAAAAATTGGAAACTAAAAGGTGCCCTCCAATTGGGGAATAGCAAAAGGAACTCTGGTATATGAATGTAACAGAATATTACTATGTCATAAAAAATGATGAAGTGGACATTTCAAGGAAAACTTGGAAAACCTTTATGAATTGATGCTGCGGAAGAAAGATCAAGAACAATGTATGCAATGATAATATTGTAAGCAAAATAAATGAGAAAGATAATAGAATCCTGATAAATTCAATGATAAACTACAAATCCAAAAAAAAAAAAAAAGATGAAACATACCTCTCACCACCTGACCAAAAAAATTATAAACTTATTCAAAAATATAGACTGCCCAGGTTAACAGAAGAGGAAATAAATTATTTAAATAGCCCCATTTTAGAAAAAGAAATAGAACGAGCTATTAATCAACTCCCTAAGAAAAAAGCTCCAGGGCCAGATGGATTTACATGTGAATTCTACCAAACATTCAAAAAACAATTAATTCCAATACTATATAAACTATTTGAAAAAATAGGGAAAGAAGGTGTACTACAAAATTCCTTTTATGATGCAGATATGGTACTGATAGCTAAACCAGGTAGGATGAAAACAGAGAAAGAAAACTGTAGACCAATTTCCCTAATGAATATTGATGCAAAAATCTTAAATAAGATATTAGCAATAAGATTACAGAAAGTAACCCCCAGGATAATACACTATGACCAAGTAGAATTTATACCAGGAATGCAGGGCTGGTTCAATATTAGGAAAACTGATCAGCATAATCAATTATATTAATAACCAAACTAACAAAAATAATATGATTATCTCAATAGATGCAGAAAAGCATTTGATAAAATCCAACACCCATTCCTATTAAAAACACTAGAGAGTATAAGAATAAGTGGGCTTTTCCTTAAAATGATCAGTAGCATCTATTTAAAACCATCAGCAAGCATCATATGTAATGAGGACAAACTAGAATCATTCCCAATAAGATCAGAAGTGAATCAAGGCTGCCTACTGGAACCATTACTATTTAATATTGTATTAGAAATGCTAGCTTTGGAAGTAAGAGAAAAGAAAGAGATTAAAGGAATTAGAGTAGGTAATGAGGAAACCAAATTATCACTCTTTGCAGATGACTAAACTAAAAAACTTCATCAAAGAAAAAAAATACTGCATCAACTAAAAAATTGCTAGAAATTATTCACAACTTCAGCAAAGTTACAGGATACAAAATAAATACACATAAATCATCAGCATTTTTATATATTACCAACAAAGTTCAGCAGCAAGAGATATACAAAGAAATTCCACTCAAAAGAAGTCGATAGTATAAAATATTTGGGAATCTATCTGCTAAGGAACAGTCATGAATTATAAGAACTAATCTACAAAACACTTTCCACACAAAGTCAGATCTAATCAGCTGGAAAAACATCAAGTGCTCATGGGTAGGCCGAGCAAATATAATAAAAATGATAATGCTATCCAAACTAATTTACTTATTTAGTGCCATACCAATCAAACTCCCAAGAAATTATTTTACAGATTTAGAAAAAATAGTAGCAAAGTTCATTTGGAAGAACAAAAGGTCAAGGGAATTAATGAAAAAAAGGCTGATGAAAGTGGCCTTGCTGTGCCAGATCTAAAATTATATTATAAAACAGCAGTCATCAAAACTATTTGGTTCCTGGCTAAGAAATAGAATAGTCGATCAGTGGCATAGGATAGGATTTCAGGGCAAAGTAGGCAATAACTATAGCAATTTAGTGTTTGATAAACCCAAAGACCCCAGGTTTGGGGATAAGTGCTCACTATTCAACAAAAACTGCTGGGAAAATTGAAAACTAGTATGGAAGAAATTAGGGCTTGACCCACACCTAACACCACATACCAAGATAAGATGTAAATGGGTTCATGATTTCGATATAAAGAGTGATATTATAAGCAAATAAGAGGAACATAGGATAGTTTACCTCTCAGACCTGTGGAGAAGGAAGGAATTTGTATCCAAAGAAAAATTGACACTTTTAATTGAACTATTAAGTTAAAAAGTTTTTGTACAAACAAAACTAATGCAGACAAGATTAGGAGGGAAGCAGTAAATTGGGAAATCATCTTTACGTTTAAGGGTTCTGATAAAGGCCTCATTTCTAAAATATATAGAAAATTGTCTCATATTTATAAGAATTCAAGCCACTCTCTAATTGATAAATGGTCAAAGGATATAAACAGACAATTTTCAGATGATGAAATTGAAACTATTTCTAGTCATATGAAAAGGTGCTCCAAATCACTATTGATTTAGAGAAATGCAAATTAAGACAACTCTGAGATACCATTACACACCTGTCAGATCGGCTAAGATGACAGGAAAAGATAATGATGAATGTTGGAGGGGATGTGGGAAAACTGGGACACTGATACATTGTTGGTGGAACTGAGAATGGATCCAAGCATTCTGGAGAGCAATTTGGAACTATGGTCAAAAAGTTATCAAACTGAGGCAGCTAGGTGGTGCAGTGGATAGAGCACCAGCCCTAAAGTCAGGAAGACCTGAGCTCAAATCTGTCCTCAGACATTTAACATGTCCCAGTTGTGTGACCTTGGGCAAGTCACTTAACCCCAATTGCCTCAGGGAGAAAAAAAAAGTTATCAAACTGTACATACCCTTTGACTAGCAGTGTTTCTATTGGGCCTATATCCCAAAGAGATCTTAAAGGAAGGAAAGGGACCCACATGTACAAAAATGTTTGTAGCAGCCCTGTTTGTAATGGCTAGAAACTGGAAACCGAATGGATGCCCATCAATTGAATAAATTATGGTATATGAATGTCATGGAATATTATTGTTCTGTAAGAAACAACCAGAAGGATGATTTCAGAGAGGCCTGGAGAGACTTGCATGAACTGATGCTGAATGAAATCAGCAGAACCAGGAGACCAGTATACATGGCAACAACAAGACTATATGATGATCAATTCTGAAGGACATGGTTCTCTTCAGTAATGAGATGTTTCAAACCAGTTTCAGTTGTTCAGTGATGAAGAAAGCCATATACATCCAGAGAGAGGCCTGTGGGATCTGAGTGTGGACCACAACATAGCATTTTCACACTCTCTATTGATATTTGCTTACATTATGTTTTCCTTCTCAAGTTTTTTTTTTTCTGTACAGCAAGACAACTGTATAAATATGTATACACATATTCAATCTGTCAAATATTTTAACATAATTACATGTATTAGACTTCCTGCTATCTTGGGGAAGGGTGGGGTGGTAAGACGGAAAAATTTGTAACAGAAAGTTTTGCAAGGGTCAATGTTGAAAAATTATCTATGCATATGTTTTGCAAATAAAAAGCTTTAATAAAAAAAATTATAAACTTAAAATACAGACACACACATGCCAGAAATTTTGAGGGTTTTTTGTTTTTCTGAAGTTTTTTTACCCATTGGGAATGGGGATTAATGGGAAAGATGAATTAATTTTAATTTTTAATAACAATGCTGCTTGAAAAATAAAAATAAAAGGAATAAGCAGTAAAACCATAGAGCTAGATCCCAATTAGTGTAAATAATAAGTAAGTTAAAGGGGTCTCTTTATTGAAATTCACAATGCATATTTCCATTAGGCTGGAACAAATTACTTTATTTCACATAATTATAATTTTGAATAATACAAATTTGACCATATTAGAATTCCATAGATAGCACAAGTCTTTTATCAGTACTTAATAGATATTTCTCCCCAAAAAAGAGGTGCATTAGTAATAAAATATTTTAAAATATTTAAGACAGCAAAAGAAAGTTCAGAAAGGGATATAGACTTGCTGTCTATGGACAGCATTTGCAATATCACATCAAAACTGATGAATAATTTGCAGCATATTTGCCCTATATTATGGAATGATGACAATGAAATGTAGTATTACTATTCAAAAACAGAATTATTTATAACTATGTATATGTGTTAAATATGCAAATACATGTTATTTCATGGGTTTCATGGAAATTCCCTCCCATCAATGAAGATTGGCACCTTCTCTCTCTAGAACATAAAAGCAAGAACAGAGAGATAAAGTAACATCCTTAGTCATATGGTTATTATATGTAAGAGAAAAGATAGAAACTTAGCTTTTCCAAAAAAATTTAGTGTAAAACTTTTCAATAAAAAGTTAATGAAAATTAATCTGTAAAATAATATTTTGTAATATGCACTGAAACCATAAATCATGAGATACAAGTTCTGGTTCAGACTCAGCCAATAGATAGAAAACAACTGTAATGTTGTACTAGTCATCTCCCCTATCTGGAGCTCAATTCCTACATTTGTAAAATGAAAGAGTTAAATAAAACAATGACAAAATTCATTTGGAGAAACAAAATAGAATACCAAAAGATATGAGTGAGTTTGTTTTGTTTTTTTTAATAGGAATGAAGGTAGTACTTTCAAGGATCAAGCATATCATAAAGCAACAAACATCAAAAACATTTAATATTAATTTAAAAAACCCCAGAAAAATAGATAAATGGAGACTTGACAAGGGAGAACCAGAAATAATGGAATTTAATCATCTAAATAAACCAGAAAACATAAATTGCTTAGGAAAAAAACTCTCTACTAGGTAGATTTGCTACTAAAATGAATAAAGTGCTAAACTCAAGTGTAGAAGATCATAGTTCTGATCTCCTTTCAGACATTGACTACTTTCAGGCATTTACTGTCTGTGTGGCACTGGGGTAAATCACGTAACCTCTTGGCCTCAGTTTCTTTACATGTGAAATGGGGAAAATAATGGCACCTACTTTATAGAGCTGTTATGAAGATTAAAACAGTAGATATACACATACATACACACATACACATATATATGTATATTATATGTATTTTTTTAAACTGGAAAACAGTCTGGTAGATATAAGGCCTACAGGAACATTTTACACTATATTTCACAAAAAATTACACAGTCTACATATCCAAGATCTGATTTATGTAAATTCTGATTTATGTAAAAAAAAGTGATTTAAATGTCCTTCCTTTTGACCTAGAGAATCTAATGCTAGGCATGGAATGGCATAGGCAATGACTCAAGGAGGTCATTAAGAAAACCAAAACATTAATAGTACAAATTTTATGATTCAAAAGAACTAGAAGTGCTTGCTTCAGCTGAACATATACTAAAAGTGGAACAATATATACATTAACATGCCCTTATATAAATAAGGATGACATGCAAATCTGCAAAGCATTACATATTTTTGGTCCAGCCAGCTAAATCCTTACTGAAAAATGAATGAATGCCTTCAGTTGGGGAATGCCTGCGTAAGTTATGGTACAAGAATGTAATGGAATATTATTGTTCCATAAGAAATGATGAGCAGGCTGACTTCAGAAAAAACTGGGAAGACAAATGAATTGATGCTAAGTGAAATGAGCAGAACCAAGAGAACATTGTACACAGCAACAAGATTATGTTACAATCAACTGTAATGAACTTGGCTCTTTTCTTTTTTTTTTTAAATTATATAAAGCTTTTTATTTACAAAACATATGAGGGACCTTTCAACATTGACCTTTGCAAAAACTTTTTTTTTCCCAAGCTTTTCCCCTCCTTCCCCTTACCCCCCACCCCTAGATGACAGGTAACCTAATACATGCTAAATAGGATAAATTATATGACAAATACAATACATGTATACATATCTATACAGTTATCTTACTGCACAAGAAACATCAGATCTAGAAAGAGAAGGAGAAAAAAGACAACCTAAGAAGGAAAACAGAATGCATGGAAATATTCACAGAAAGTGTTAAAATGCTATGTTGTGGTCCACACTCAGTTCCCACAGGCCTCTCTCTGGATGTATATGACTATCTTCATCGCTGAACAATAGGAACCGGTTTGAATCATTGTTGAAGAGAACCATGTCCATCAAAATTGATCATCGTATAGTCTTGCTGCTGTGTATAATGTTCTCCTGGTTCTGCTGATTTCACTCAGCATGAGTTCATGCAAGTCTCTCCAATCCTCTCTGAAATCCTCCTGTTGGTCATTTCTTACAGAACAATAATATTCCATAACATTCATATACCATAATTTATTCAGCCACTCTCCAATTGATGGGCATCCCCTCAGTTTCCAGTTTCTAGCCACTACAAAAAGAAATGCCACAAACATTCTTGCACTATTGGGGCCCTTTCCTTCCTTTATGATTTCTTTGGGATATAGGCCCAGTAGAAACACTGCTGGGTCAAAGGGTATGCACTGTTTGATAACTTTTTGAGCATAGCTCCAAATTGCTCTCCAGAATGGTTGGATCCGTTCACAACAATGTATCAGTGTCCCAGTTTTCCCATATCCTCTCCAACAGTTATCATTATCACTTCCTGTCATTTTAGCCAATCTGACAGGTGTGTAGTGGTATCTCAGAGTTGTCTTAATTTGCATTTCTCTGATCAATAGTGACTTGGAGCACCTTTTCATGTGACCGGAAATGAACTTGGCTCTTTTCAACAATGAGGTGATTCAAGACAATTCCATTAGACTTGTGATGGAGTCATCTGCATGCAAAGGGAGAATGATAAAAACTAAATATGGATCAAAGCCTAGTATTTGCACCTTTTTCGTGGTTGCTGGTTGTTTGCTTGGGTTATTCTTTTCTTTCTCATTTTTTCCCTTTTTGACCTGATTTTTTTCTCCTGCAGCATAAAGAATATGGAAATATGTTTAGAAGAATTTCACAATGTTTAACCTATAGTAAATTGCTTGCTGTCTAAAGTAGCAGGGAGAGGGAGAAAAAGAAAACTTTGGAATACAAGGTTTTGTAAAGATGAATGTTGAAAACTATCTTTGCCATGTATTTGGGAAAATAAAATATGAAGGGAGGGAGGGAGAGAGAGAGAAAGAAGAAGAAAGAGGAAAGAGTGGGAAGGGAGAGAAAGGAAAAAAGGGAAGAGAGGAAAGAGGGTAGAAGGGAGGACAGAGGGAGGGGAGGCAGGAAAGAGGGAGAAAGGAGAAAGGAAGGGAAAGAGGGGAAGAAAGAAGAAAGGAAGGAATTTAGGCAATGTATCAATCAAAAAATATCAAAGAAATTTTATTTTTTCTTAAAAGAAAAAGAATGTTATGGTTTTATAAATTTTATAAAAGCCTCAGCTTTTTAAAAAATTGTCAGCTTTGTTCTACTTTTTCTTTTTGCTTTAAAAAAAACCCCACTTAATTATCAATGATGGTTCTCTGGAAGAGAGACACAGGGAGATATTTAGAAGATATGAAAATAAATTGTGGCAATAAAAATGTATTTAAAAGATTTTTAAAACAAGGTGAGAGTGGGACACAAACAGGAAAATGTGTTATTGCTTCATAAAATTTAAAATAAACATTTAAAAATCAAATGGCATAAAACTGTAGTTTGTATGTCTGTAGTTCTCTTTTTTATCTTCTTCATATATCAAAATGTATATTCTTATGATTGTTAAAGTTCATAATAAGAAAAAATTTAAATTATAGGATTGGATTAGTATGCCTCATCCAAATGTAAGAAATGTTTTGAGTCTATGAATCTGTAATAGTTAAAGATGCTTTTCAACTGTAGAATTCTTTCACCTGAGTGAATAATCACTTAATATTAATTGGGGAGAAATGGGAAAGTTAAAAGAATGAAAAGTATAATTCATACAATATTCTAATATTTCACAAATTTATATCTCTTCAAGATTGCCAGAAGTTGAGCTTATGTTTCAAAGAAAATAAGACCTAACATTAAGAATACAATCCAAAAAGGGCCAAAACTTTTTTAACTCAGCTGCTGCTCTCAATTATACTGAACAGAGAAAGGCACAAATTTGTCTTGGCATGCCCATGGATATGATAAAGGCGTATATTGTATCTAATACATATAAGAATTTTCTTTGATGCAGAAAAAAACATTTTGAAATCTGAATATAACATGTTTTCACTCTAACAGCTACCAAATAAATCTGCCATGCGAAGTTACCCCTTTTCTTGGCTTCCTTTCATACATAGAACAAGAAATGGGACGGGAGAGGAAAGATCATAAAATGCTCTCTCCTACCTTCATGACCCCTATAGTTAAACCTCTTGAATTCTTTTCTTATTCAATCTATAGTTAGTCTATGAGTTTCTCTCTAACTTGAGAAGAATAAATGAATCCATCATAATTTATGAATGTTATAGGATATGAACCTAAGGTTCCTCAACTTACCAAAATTGAAAACAGAATTTTGAAGCATTCTAGGTGAGTTCCAAACTTCCAATTCCTGTCTTAGCTTTCAGGAGAGGAGATAATAAAGAGAGCTTAAAAAGACTAACAGAAAGAGTAAGGGGTTTAAAGACATCATACATACATTCAAAACCTAACTTTTCCATAAGACTACCTGAAACTAGGCTAATTACTTGTCCTCTAAGAGATTCTCTCTTGCATAAAAAAGGAAAACTTGGAATAGATGAGCTTTGGCTATAGTCTTTTACTAAACCTCATGGATAACGTATATGCATATAAAAATCTTACACTTAAAAAGACATCTTAAAATAAAAGCATTGCTTAGCTCAGCTACAGGAGCTAGAATGAAAGTGCAGACACTCAGAATGACCAGGAGGATTCTACTGAAGTTCAAGGGATTCAATTGAAAATTGTGTCCTTCTGATCACTGGAAAATTTTAGAAATGTCCTTCACAAGTCTAGAAATCAACTGTAAAATTGCCATATGCAAAAAAGCTTTCAAAACTGAAAATAAACTTTTAAGTACTTCATAAAGACCTTTTCAAATAACAGAAAATAAAGGTTATTAGTATTTCATGAGTTATAGACAAAGCCCCATCAAGCTTGAAGTTCTCTCCTAACCAAAAGCACCAACATAACTTCGTGACGAACAAATATACTGAGCCACATTCCAAGTTCCCTACTGGAATCTTAATGCACTTGAAAAAAGCAAAAGGGAAGGAAAACTCTCTAGGAGCCCCACACGATTCTCTGCCTTTGTTCATGCTGCTGTTTTAATTTCTGTTGACAGAGTTTTGTTGTTTGGGGCATAAACCGGATGTACCAGTTTGAAGGCACAATAAGAAGAACAAAGAATGATTTGTTCACACTGTAGGAAAAAAGTCTTTTCCAACCAGAGAAAATGGATTTCGCGTGGTGGAAATATGCAAATTACATACCAAAACAAGAATAAAAGGGGGGAAAGGAGGGTATAAAAATTGACATTGCAAACTTCAGCAGAAAGATATATCATAGTGTGCAAAATATTAAGGAGATCAAGGTTTAAAGATGTAGGACATTTTTGCAAAAGGGAAAAGGGAATAAAAGTCACACAATGGTTCTCCAAAGAAAAGTTGCTCTTTTTATCCTATTTTGTCTCTGTCAGACTTTTTTTTCCCAAATATAACCTTATGATACTAAAGAACTTTAAAGCTTCACTTTAATGTTTTTGATTAGTGTATCAATTGTACCAATGTACAGATTAATGTACCAATGACAAATTAAAATTATATGCCACCAAGTTGCAGAGTTAACCAAGAAAACATCTCACCCCTCCTACCACTACTGATGCTGACCAAAAGGCAGCTGTGGTCTGCAATAAACTTCCAAGAGCTTGTATGGTGGTGTTTAAATCTAAACCTGAATGCCTGAATGAAAGGCACAAATCATATGGGAAAGCAATCATATTTGAGAAAGTAATGTTGATTCAAAATAAATATATAACTACTTTCATCATCCTTTTTTAGTGGCCCTGGCTCATGGCAGGTGATGTCAGCCACTCTGTCGAAAGGCCCCCTCACTTTTGGAGCAGCAAAGATGCTTCATAACTGTCCACCAAGTTACACCAAGGACAAAAGTAAGGAGGGTGAGTCTTTGTCATTCACTAAAACTGCACACCTGAAATACTCACACATTAATGAGGATATCTAAATCACTTCTACCTCATTTACAAAAGTGGATTAAATAAAGGAGGTTTTATCTAACATGCTTTTACTCTGGAATGGAGATAAAGGGACAGGAAAAAAAAAATCTTGTGAAAAGACATAAGGCAGTAGCTCTGGAGTTAGGAGACCAGAGTTCAAAACCAAACTCAAACACTTACTAGCTATATGACCCTGGTTAAGTCATTTAACCTCAGTTGCCTCACCACCTCCCCCCAAGAAAAGGCATTTCCACATGTACTGAAAATAAAAAATACACAGAACCAAAAGACAGTAATAAATTTTTTTAAAATTAAGTAAAGTTAAGTAACTCCTTAATTACTAAGAGAAAACACACACACACACACACACACACACACACACACACACACACACACACACACAACCTGCATTTGTCAAAGTTCACTTGTCATTTCCCCCTTCTCATTCATAGTTAATTCACTCAATTTGGAGATTCCTAAAAGTTTGCCAAAACACAATGAGAGTACATTTTTACCTCAGACCTAAGTGATCCTAGACCACGATTCATCTCTTCCAAAGCCCATCCAGTACAAGAAACTTTTCTTTTGCTCTGGTGCTACCTTTCCCTGTTCACCTTTAAGTTTTCCATCTTTTGTGTAGAAAGTAATAATTAAATCAATGCTATCATTAGTACTAGAAAGGATGTGATAATCTACTAATCTTCTTTAGCTTCCAATTTGTTAGTTTCCAGTTTTTGCCATCACAAAAAGAGAAGCTATAAATATTTTTGCACATATAGGACCTTTCCTGATCACTTTTAAGTATAAGCAGACTAGTGATATTAACTGGATTGAAGCACACACATTGTTTTGAGGGCTTTTAAAAGAACAAAATGAGGAAACCATGAGGGCAATTTATTCATTAACTGCACTATAAAGGCAAAAAACATTGAAAACTGTAAGAACAACAATCAATGAAACAATTATCTATGATTCCAGAGGGCAGATGACGAAATATGCTGTCTACTTGCTGATAGGTGATTGATTTAGGGTAGAGAATTAGATTAAAAAAAAAAATCAATGAGGAAATCTGTTTTACTTAACTATCTATATTTGTTACAAAAAGTGTTTTCTTTTTTTTTTTCAATATGATAAGGGATGAAAGGGGAAAAAAGTAATAGCGTCATAATTAGAGTTTTACAAGACCTAGCAGCAACTACATTTAAAGACCACAGGTCTTGGAATTCTATACATCAGGGGCAGTTAGGTAGTGCAGTGGATAGAGCACCAGCCCTGAAGTCAGAAGGATCTGAGTTCAAATCTGGTTTCAGACACTTAATGAGAAAAAAGAATATTTAATGAATTGTCAGACTTTCAGGACTTTGGTGTGAAAGAAACTTGAACTTAAGAGAAAATCTGAAATGTAAGACCCAAGAGAATTGTAAGATAAACTTCAAAAACAAGGGACTCAATAAGGACAGAATATTTCTATATATGTGGAAATATAAACTGTATGTCTAAGAATATCATTAATTACACAATTTAAAAGAAAGATTAGGGAAGAACTGAGTATGACAAGATTCTAAAAAGAAAAACATAGTAATAATCTTATATAAATGAGAGGGAAAACTCACAGAAAAATTAG
This sequence comes from Myrmecobius fasciatus, assembly GCA_023553655.1. Classification (NCBI taxonomy): domain Eukaryota; kingdom Metazoa; phylum Chordata; class Mammalia; order Dasyuromorphia; family Myrmecobiidae; genus Myrmecobius; species Myrmecobius fasciatus. The sequence goes on along the minus strand of JAJPUD010011339.1, from coordinate 23,706 downwards.
ATGGGGAAGGAGTATTGGTAGTCATCAGGAATGTGCACAATAGAAGGGTATAGAAATTTTCTGAAACCAGAAAGAAATAAAAAGGTAAGGTGATAAGGTGAGGGGAAGGCATTTCTAGAGGGAACCTTATTCATATCAGATCTAGACTAAAAGGAGAACATATACATTGAGATGTGAATAAGTGTTCTAAATTTATTTTAAAAAAAAGAGAATGGGGGAATAGAAGGAAGGGTATAGACAGGTATATAGATTAATGATAATGAGATAAAGAGTAAAATACACACACACACACACACACACATATAAAACTGGAAGGCTATAAAAGTCTTCTAAATTCAGATAGAAACAAGAGAGCAAGGGGGAAATGGTGTGGGTAGAGGATAAGGAAGGGATCCTAGGAGGGAGGCAAGGTAGTGGGTAGAAATAAAGAAGAGAAATGGAGAAATCCGGAGGAATATGAAATAGAGATACACACAAACATACAATAAAAATCAAGTGTTATTTATTATGAAAAAAATCAGAGGTAGAAATCATGATCTCAAAGTTAAAGCTAAAATAGATTTCATCAAAGATAAAAATAGGACAACTATACTTTATGTCAGCCATATTAATCAAGATTAAAATAAATGGAAAATACGAGATTGAAATATTGCTGTGGTTACACACCTGTCAGATTGGCTAAAATGACAGGAAAAGATAATGATGAATGTTGGAGGGGATGTGGGAAGGCTGGGACACTGATGCATTGTTGGTGGAGCTGTGAACGGATCCAACCATTCTGGAGAGCAATTTGGAGCTATGCTCAAAAAGTTATCAAACTGTGCATACCCTTTGACCCAGCACCATTTCTATTGGGCTTATATCCCAAAGAAATCATAAAGGAAGGAAAGGGCCCCACATGTGCAAGAATGTTTGTGGCAGCCCTTTTGGTAGTGGTAAGAAACTGGAAACTGAATGGATGCCCATCAATTGGAGAATGGCTGAGTAAATTATGGTATATGAATATTATGGAATATTATTGTTCTGTAAGAAATGACCAGCAGGATGATTTTAGAGAGGCCTGGAGAGACTTGCATGAACTGATGCTGAGTGAAATGAGCAGAACCAGGAGATCATTATACACAGCAACAACAATACTATGTGATGATCAATTCTGACGGGCATGGCTCTCTTCAACAATGAAATGTTTCAAACCACTTCCAATTGTTCAATGAAGAAAGCCATATACACCCAGAGAGAGGGATGTGAAATGTGGATCACAACATAATATTTTCATGCTCTCGATTCATGTTTGCTTGCATTGTGTTTCCTTTATTTGATTTTTCTTTCTTGTAAATATGATTTTTCTTGCACTACAATGATAAGTGTGGAAATATGTATACATAGATTTGATTTGTCAAGTATTTTAACATAATTAACATGTAGTGGATATCCTGCCATCTAGGGGAGGGGTGGGGAGTAGGGGGGAAAAATTTGTAATAGAAAACTATGTAAGGGTTAATGTTGAAGAACATTACATATGTTTTGCAAATTAAAAAAAATTAATTTAAAAAAAAAGGAAAAGAAATATTGCTGTGGTATAGAACACAATGTGCTAGTGAAGTAAGAAAAATTGGGAAAGACTTGGACCTAGGAAAGGACATAATCCACATTCCTAGAAGCAAGACAAAAGACATAGTATGCTCTCATCTAGATGCATATGAACATATAGGTGTACATATGTGTATGTTTAGATATCAATGTATATGTATATGTATGTATACATACTTTATATGTATATATGTGTATACATATTTGGACTTAATTGTGGGGACAAAGGGAAAGGGTGGAAGGCAGAGCAAAAAAAAAAAAAAAGAAAGGAAAAAATGTCCAGCAGAGAACAAAAGAAAGGAAGCAAAAAAAAGATGGACAATTCTGAATACAATGTGTAATATTTATTATATAAGCTTTCTTGAAATGAAAATTTATTGCTTTATATTTTGAATCCTCTCATGTTCTTTTGTGTACATGGCAATGTTTTTTTTTTTCCTATTTTGTATTTAAAATACTTTTTAAAAAATAAATAAAGGAGCTTGGAGAGGGCTATAGTTGTAAAATAGGCATGAACTTTAAGATGAAATCACTGTATGTCTAGTTTTACTTCCTTACAAGAAAGCTCTCAAAGGGTAGAGGTTATCTGAAAGTGTTTGCTAATTTAAAATATAACATAGCAAAAAGATTTTTTTTAAATCTCTGTGACAACTCAAATAACAGCTTTATTCCCTGGCTTTCCCTCCCTCATATGTGCTATATCTGCCCAAGAACAACATAAACTCATTAAGGTCAGATGCAATCTCACTTTTATATTTATACTTCTATCAGTTAACTATTCCTATGCCTGACCTATCATAAGTACTTCATACATCTTGCTAATGGATGAAATGCAAAATAAAAGAAAATGGTACACACACTCATATAAGCCCACTACACCAGTTAAAGAGACATAACTGCAGGAAATTATAGACCAGTTTCACTCATGAGTACTGATGCAAAAATTTTAAATAAAATACTAGAAAGGAGATTACAGCTATTTTTTACAAAGATTAGATACTCTGACCAGGCTGAATTTATAGCAGGAATACAAATCTGGTTCAAGATTAGGAAAACTATAAGCATAACTGGCCATATTAATTAATTATTAATCAAATTATTTCAATAAATTCAGGAAAAGCTTTTAACAAAATACCATACCCATTCCTGTTTTTAAAAAATAGTTGAAAGCACAGAAATAAACAGAGATTTCCTCAAAATGAAAACAATACTTTGTAGTAAATTTTTCTGATATACAAGAACAAAGCCATTCCCCAATTGATAAATGGTTAAATGATAGGTCAAAAGAAGACATCTAAGTTATCAATAGTCATGGGGAAAAATGCTATAACTTAATATATGTAATTTAGTAAATGTAAATCTGTGTTCACTTTTTTTCTTTTAGTTGTTTTTTTTTCTCCTCTTGTAGTTTTTTCCTTTTGTTCTGGTGTTTCTCTCCCAACATGATTTATAAGGAAATATGTAAAAAAAAAAAATTTATATATATGTCTACATATATATAACCCCCCAAAAAATGTTGTTTCCACATATAACTGGAGAAAATGGAAAAAAATTTTAAATACAAAATAAAACAATTTTGTCATCACTAAGATGACAAAAAAAGGAAAATGACAAATACTGGGAGAATGTGGAAAAATAATTATACTAATGTACTATTAGTAGAGTTGTGAACTAATCCAACCACTTAAGAAAGCAATTTGAAATGTTGTACAAAAAGCTATTAAATAGTATATTCACTACCATTTAGGAGAGAGGGTAGGAGGAAGGGGGGGGGGGGAATTGGAATATAAGGTTTTGCAAGGGTCAATGATGAAAAATTATCCTTGCATATATTTTGAAAATAAAATGCTTCAATAAAAAAAAATTGTACATTCACTTTGACCCAGCATTACCACTACTAGGGCTGAACCCCAAAGATATTAAAGAAAGAGGAAAGGATAAATAATATACAATATTATATATAATACATAAATAATATACAGCAGCTCTTTTTTTGTAGTGACAAAGAACTGGAAGTTTAAGAGATGTCCATCAATTAGGGAATGGCTGAACAAATTATAGCATGTGAATGCTTTGGAATACTTGAAAAAAACTGTAAAGTAAAGTGAGCAGAATCAGGAGATCAATACATTCAATAAAGGCAGTATTATAAAGATAAATACCTTTTAAAGAGGTGTAATAACTATAATCAACACAATGACCCACCACAGTTCCAAAGGATTCATGAAGCTATCCACTTCCCAAAAGAAATCTAATAGACTCAAAATGCAGACTGATGCATAGTTTTCTCTTTTATTTTCTTTTTATTTTTTTTCTTCAAGGTGAATGGTATGAGGTGGGGGAGTGGAGAACCATAGTTAACATGATATATGCATGCTTACACATATTTGTAATGTGTTGCTTTATCAATGGATCAGGGATAGGAAGAAAAAAGGGAAAAAAACTGGAGCAAAGATTTTAAAAAATTGAATAAAAAAAATAAAAAGAGATGGTTGGCCTTGAGAAATAATCCACATTTAAGAAAAGATTAGGAGTGGAGCTCTTCATTCCACCTCCAGGCAGAGGGCATTGATAAGGTATGAGTACCAAGACTGAAGTTATCTTACAGGATGAAGTACCTAGTGATGCAATATATACTCCAAAGGAGTGAAGACAAATGGGAAATGAAGTATTCGTTTAACATTAACTTAACATCATAGGATCTTGCCATGGTCTTCATATAATTTCTTTTCTTCTTCATTCTCTGCAATATATTTTGGTATATAAGTTATAATTACACTATTTTTCAAAGTACTTTTTATGCAATTATTTATCAAGAACATTTAAATATAAAATGATCAAAGGACCATGAAGTGATGTTTCTTAAGGTAGGATCATCCTGTAAAACCAATTCCATCTCTCTCAACTTTTTTTTTTTTATTAAAAGCTTTTTATTTACAAAACATATGAGTGACTTTTCTACATTGACCTTTGCAAAAACTTTTTTTTTCTCTCAACTTATTTATTTGTCTCTCCATGGAAAACCTGAAAGATCTTATGAATACACAAAAATCCCAGGAAATACAACAGATGTAGAATGATCTGAGCACAAAAATGAGTAAGGAAAAAAAAATTGTTTGGTGTTTTCAGTAACAAGAATAGTTCATATCTATGTAGTATTTTAAAAGTTTACAAAAATCTTAACTTGCTACTATAAAATTCTCTAGTGATTATTGCTTACAAAAGATGGAATACCATAAATTTGGAAGGCTAACTACTATACAGTGCTTCAAAATTCTGTTCTTCCACTTTTATTTCTCTTATTTCTTTAAGTTTTACCTACATTTTTAAATCCTTGTGTGCTTTTTAAAAATCTCCCAATGATTCATTTGTTTTTATTATTCTATAGGTAAGTCAAAAATATGAACAGTTTCAAAAGAATTACATTTATTAACCAAAGAGAATACTATTAGTAATAAATAATAAATGCACTGCAAATCAAAATAACTTTGAGGTTTCATGTAATGCCCAATAATTTAACCAAAATGGGAATATTCAGCGTTGGAGGGATTATAGAAAGATAGGCGTACTAAGGCATAATTTTCTGAGCTGCAAACTGTCCAACCATTCTGGAAAGCAATTTGAAATTAGATAGAAAGTAACTAAAGTATCTATACTGATTGACCCAATGCCAATGACAAAAGAAAGGTCTATATACATTATATATATTTATATAAGTGCTTTTTATGGTAAAAAAAAGTTTCTGGCCACAGTGACTCCCTGAAAATGGGAAGCAGACCACCCAGTTCTACATAACCATACTCCAGCAAAACTCTGAAGTCACAGGCAAAATTCAGAGCCCCCACATCAAACAAAAAATACTGCAAGCATCAAGAAAGAAGCAGTTTAAGAACGAAGAAACTACAATCAGAATGCCAACAGACCTAACAAGTTCTATAAGAAATCTGGGATTTCAATGTTCCAAAAAATAAAAGAAATCAGTTTACAAGCAAAAATGATTTGCTCTATGTATTTCTAATGAAAAGACTTCCCCAGTTGAGGAGGAATTTTGAATAAAATTTTGAATAAAAGTCTAAAGAAACCAAGAAAGGTAAATTGATTTTAACAATGAGAAAGGGCTAAAGGATGATGTAGTGCTAACATTCTAAGAGTGAGTGAAGAAAGAAGTAACCCTTCAGAACCTTGGTCATTAAAAGGCATTGAGTCAGATAAGAAAAATGAGGTCCCTAAGATCAAAATGGTTCTATTCTGAGGGTTTTAAGTAAATTCTGAAGGAGTAAAAAGAAGGGGGGGGGAAGGATCTTTAGCTTCTAATTTATCATAATTAAGGGGGATAAGAAGAATGTACAAACATGGAAGAAGGAGTAAGGATACTTCTTATGACACTGTTATCTGAAGTAGACAAAGAAGGATTGAACACAGATATAGAACTAAATCAAACTCAATTGGGAAATAAACAGATAGAGATTAAGAAGTAGGATAATTGAAGAGAGGGAACAGCAACAAGCAAAACAAATTTACTAATTTTTAAGTGAGACTAAAGGGGTTGTGTGAGGGATAAAGAAAAGCAGAAAACTGGAATCTAATAGGGATGCCTTAAACTGCCTTTTAGACAACATGGGAACAGCTGAACAAAATGTGACATATAGATGTAATAGAATACTATTACAGTAGAAAAAATGAAAATCTGGATAGTATGAAGTAAGCAGAACTAGAACAATTTGTACAAGGCAACAATGTCAAGACTACTCAGAAAGACTTAAGAATATTTCAAGCATGTCTTTAGAAAACTAACAAAGAAATCATGAAGCATTACCCATCTGACAGGAGACAGACACAAGGTACATACACATTCATTTATATTTTTGTATGTGACCACCATGTGTATTTATATTGCTTGATTTGGTACAGTTTTGATACAGCAGGTTTTTCCCCCCTTATCTCACAGAAGAGGGCTCAATAATAGTGATACCCAAAAAGGAGTATCATTATAAATTTTTTTTTTAAATACAAGGAATAGAGGCAGCTAAGTGGCCCAGTAGATAGAGCACTAGCCCTGAAGTCAGGAGGACCTGAGTTCAAATCTAGCTTCAGACATTTAGCACTTTCTAGCTGTGTGACCCTGGGCAAGTTACTTAACCCCAATTGCCTCAGCAAAAAATAAAGTAAAATACAAGGAATAGAATATAATGAAGTTAAGAAGAAAGTACAATCAGGATAATTTTGAAAGTTACCAAGTAGAATTTATTATTTATTTACACACATACACACATATATACATATCTATATTTTTTTAAGAACATAGCATGAAATAGAAATTTACATAGAATCTTTAAATTCTCTAAGTACTGCAATTTTATCTTTTGATGTTTTAAAAGCTTTGAATAAATTTTTTTCAATTATTTGAAACTTATTTTTAAAATATTATCTCATTTGATCCTCACAAGAGCTTTACAAAGTAGCTGCTCTCACTTAACTTCTCTTTGTGTTAATTTCCTTAATTATAAGAGGGATAGTTAAGGAAATTAAGACAAAAAGAGATTAAGTGTCTTGCCCAGAATCACACATCTAGACTATCTGAGGCTATATTTCAGTTTAGGTCTTCCCAATTTTAGGTCCAGAATTCTCTCTACTGTGCTACTTATTCTATGTAGAGAATATATTAATATCACAATTATTTGAGGGGCAATAGGATCTCTAATTTGATCCAACCGTTCTGAATAAGCAATTTGGAACAATGTCCAAAAAAAATCACTATAACAATTTGCACCCGTTGACCCATGAATACCACTACTATACTTATATGCCAAAGAAATCAAAGACCCATATCCAGGAAAGGATTCATATATACAAAAATACTCACAGCAGCAACTTTTTTTGTTGTAGTAAAGAGAACAGAAATGTAAGTAAGGACAAGGAGGGCAGTGTAACTAAGCATCATCAATTGGGGAATGCTTAAACAAAATATAATATATTCATGTTAAGGGAGCATTATTATGCCATAGAAGTTTCAAACTTATGCAAAGTAAAAAGAATAACTAATAGAACTTTAAAAATTGTGAAAGTTATAAGAACTATTATTAGTTTAAAGGCCAATCCCAAATCCAGATGAAGTCTACTTTCCTAGGTGATAAACTAGGGGTGTAAAATGCAATATATATTTATAGATATGGCTAATGTGGAGAATTGTTTCACTTGACTACACTTTTTTGTGAAAGGGAGGTTTTTTTAAAACAAATAATTTGGTGGGGCAGTGTCATTTTGGAATAAAAAGTGGGACACCTAAAAGCAGTGCTAAAAATAAAAGAATATCAATGACATACAAAAAAACACAATGGAGAACTGAAGGAAGTTCAGAAGGGAACAAAGTTAAACAACGCAATGTTGAAACTACTATGTTAAATTTAACATACACTTTTTAAAAACTCCATTCACATGGCCACCATCCTAGTTCAAGTCCTCATCTCCTCTACTGTCAGAGCCTCTCCTTTTTGATCTTCCTGTCTCTGTTCTTTTCCCACCCTAACACATCCTCCACAAAGCTGTCCAAAGACTTTCCTTAAGCATAAATCTGATCATATCCCTACTCAATAAGCTCCAGGAGCTTGACTCTAGGATCAAATATTATTTCATCTTTACCTCTACTCTTTGTGATTTCTATTTTTGCATAAGTTTTATAAAATATGTAATTATTGTACTAGTATATACATATAATTTATAAATAAATAAATGGCACCTTTTAAAGTGTGTCCTCCAAAATACATCAAAAACATCTGAAAAACAATTCTGACAAAATATAGAAAATTAACACAAACATTATATTATTCAAAAAACTTTGAAATTCATTGCTTTAATCAAGCTGAATTATACAATAATTCTAAAATGCATTCTCCTAAATCTTTGCTTTATAATTGCTTGATTCTTCCACCTAGTATATGTTCTCCCTATAATCTCTGACTAGCAAAATCCTATCCATTTTTTTAGGGTTCAATCAAATACTACCTCTTTCATGAAGTCTTCCAGGATTTTCCCCAAACTGATATAATGTCTCCATCAAAGCTTTTCTAGCACTTGGCTTATTTTGGGATCATAAGATTTGGAGCTAAAGATCAATTCAGAATACAACTTCCTTTGAAAATACACAAAAACCCAAATCTAGAAAAGATAATTTTTCCAAAGCAGGAAATCTGTCATTCATCTTTGTATTCACCATCATAGTTAGCACAGAGTCTTACACAAAGTAGATACCCAATAAATACAACCTGGATGAATGAATTAGTGAATATGAACCTTTTTAGAGAATGTAATTTCATGCTTCAAACCAGTTCCAATTGTTCGGTGAAGAGAGCCATATACACCCAGAGAGAGGGATAGGAAATGTGGACCACAACATAACATTTTCATGTTCTCTATTGAGGTTTGCGTGCATTGTATTTCCTTTATCGGATTATTATTTCTTGTAGATACGATTTCTCCTGCACAAAAAAATGATGCGATAACTATACATATATTCAATTTCTTAAGTATTCTAACATAATTATCATGTAGTGGATATCCTGCCATCTATGGGAGGGGTGGGGAGTAGGGGGGAAAAATTTGTAACAGAAAGCTTTGTAAGGGTTAATATTTAGGAATTACCCATACATATGTTTTGCAAATAAAAAGTATTAATAAATTTAAAAAAAGAGAGAATGTAATTCAAAATTAAAATAAGAATGATAGAGGGATAGGGAGTAGGGGAAGCAAATATCCACAAGGGACAAGAAACGGTTTTTCTCTCCCACACAGAAATTATTTCTTTAGTATCAAGGTTTCTCCTGACTATCCCATATGCCAGGCAAGGGGAAAAAAAAGGAAAGCCCACAAAAACTACCTAAAATGCATTTTTAAAAAGACTAACAACTTATAGAACAGATATTTGCTAACCACATAAAGGAGATACCAGCCCAAAATATTTTTTCTTCTTGACACTAAACAAAAAAAGTAAGACTTGAGGCAAAGGGGAAGTGAATTTCAAGAACAATATGAAAACCACAGAACGTAATTACTGAATGGAACTTGTAATCATATTTTCATACTTACAGATTTCTGCCTACTTACAGAGGAATATTTTAAGACTACTTTAACCTTTCCCCTTCTCCCTGATTTTGAGGAGGAAGATCAAAGAAAAACAGTTAAAAATGACACGTTCCTTTTGTTACACAACGCAGATTTAGACATTACACTTCAAAACCCCAGCCCCCACCAGAGCAAATGGCATTCTGGTCCTTTGAAGCCAATCTAATTGGTATCTTCCATTTACAAGTAACACGTCTATAGTCAAAGATCTGACTTGGAGGAGATGTTAATGTAAAACCACTCAGAGTACAGCGACACACACTCTTGGAGACAGACTGGAAAGGTGTTTAGAAGTCAATGTAACGCCATTATGGAAAGTGTTAGCTTAGCAGCTGTCATAAACACTTCATAATCACTCAGATATAAAAACTGGACTGCTGTTAGCTCATTATTTTATGAAGTGCTGAATAGGTGTCCAACTGAGTAGAGAGAGTACCATAGCACAGATAACCAGCTTTGGCTTGTCAGGTTTGTTCCTCTTTAAAGTATGATTTATAATTTTATTTTCATCATAGTCCTATGAAGTTTTAATTCTAGGAGTCTTTAAGGTTCAGTTCTGAAAGAGATATTTCACCAGAGTGAGAACAAGTAGTCAACTTGGGCACCAGTATTTGGTTCTGTTACTTTTCTTCTTTCTTTTAATAAGTCTCTTCTTTTTCCAACATTGTCATTCTATGCCCAATACCACCCCCCAAATGAACTTGCTCTCTCTTATAACAAAGAAAAAGAAAGTAAAATCATCCTAAATCTAATACTACATAGTAAAAAAAGCACTGGCACTGAAGTCAGAGGACTTGGGTTCAAATCCCACCTCTGATGCTTACAACCAATGTCACTTTCAGCAATTCACTAGGCTTCAGTTTCTTCATCTCTACAATAAAGAGACTGGTCTAGATGGTTTATAAAATCCCTCTACCTCTAGTTATATAATCCTCTGATCTACATCCAAAAGCTTCCTTTACCCTACCTTGTTTATAAAAGGATAGTAAAATTTAGATCTAGAAGACTCTTTACAGCACAAGTTATTCTTTTTTTTTTTTTTTTTTGAGGCAATTGGAGTTAAGTGACTTGACCAAGGTCACAGAGCTAGGGAAATGTTAAGTGTGAGACCAAATCTGAACTCAGGCCTTTCTGACTTCAGGGTTGGTGCTCTATCCACTGCGCCACCTAGCTGCTCCACAATACAATACAGAGGTCTAGAGAAAGTGATTTCTCCGAATTAAGAAATATGTCTACCAGAATGAACATGGGGTGAGTCACAACTTAACTGGGCCTTACTTTCTATCTATAAAATGAGCAGTTTGAACTAGATGGTATCTAAGTATTGCTGTCTTACTTTTTTGTCTACTGTACTCTTTTCCTGGTTCTTATTTTAATATGCATTGGTCTTCCCCATGCTTTTCTGCATATTTTATATTTGTCCTTGACTTAGCTTTTTTCAGCAATACAATGATCTAAAACAATTCCAAAAGACTCATGATGGAAAATGCCACCCACATTCAGAGAAAGGATTACAGAGTCTGAAGACAGAATGAAGCATACTATTTTTACTTCTTGTTATTTTCTTTCTCATGGTTTTCCTCTTTTGTTCTGATTTTTCTTTTACAAGATGACTAATGTGAAAATATATTTAGTACAATGGTGCATGTATAGCCTCTATCAGATTGACTGCCATCTTAGAGAGAGAAGAGGGAAGAGAAAAGGGGAGAATGGAAATAATATTATAAAAGTAAATGTTAAAAATTGTTAAGTTTTTAAAAAGTAAAAACCATCTTTACAAAAAAAACTAACATTTTCCTATCTTTTGATTACATATATCTTTTGAATACACGTGCTTTATTTTTTAATTTTTTAAAGTTTATTTTATTTTTAATAGACATTGCTTTATGAATAATGTTGGGAGAGAAAAAAAAAGAGCAAAAGGGAAAAACCATGAGAGAAAAAAAAACAAAAAAAGAAGTGTACGTAGAACGTGCTGATTTACATTCAACCTCCGTATTTCTTTTTCTGGATGCAGATGGCATTTTTCTGTTCAGAGTAGATCACTGAATCACTGAGAAGAATCAAGTCTTTCACAGTTGATCATTGCATATTCTTGCTGTTATAATAGTGTACAATGTATTCCTGGTTCTGCTTATCTCGCTCACCATCAGTTTGTGTAAATCTCTCCAGGCCTTTCTAAAATCAGTTTGTTCATCAGTTTTTATAGAACAATAATATTCCACTATCTTCATATACCCCAACTTATTCAGCCAGTCCTTGATTGATGGGCATCTAGTCATTTTCCAACTCTTTGTTATCATAAAAAGAACTGCTACAAACATTTTTGCATATGAGGGTCCTTTTCCCTCCTTTATGATTTTCCTTGGGATACAGACCCAGTTTGATGCCCTTTGGGCATAGTTCCAGATTACTCTCCAGAATGAATCATTCTGGGCATGGCTCCAAATTGTTCTCTAGAATGGTTGGATCATTTCACAACTCCACTAACAATGCATTAATGTCCCAGTTTTCCCACATCCCCTCCAACATTTATCATCATCTTTTTCTATCATCTTAGCCAATCTGAGAGTTGTGAGGTGGTACTTCAGAGTTGTTTTTCTATAATCAATAGTGATTTAAAGCATTTTTATATGAGTATAGATGGCTTTAATTTTGTCATCTAAAAATTGTTCATATCCTTTGACCATTATCAATTGGGCCCTTATTTTTTTTAATTCTATGAGTAATTCAGATATGAGATACTTTTTCTGAGATATTTGATGCAAATAATTTTTCTAAATTACTTTTTTATCCTAGATTAATTGATTCTATTTGTGCAAAGCTTTTTAGTTTAATAAGCAAAAGTGTCTTTTCTTCTCTTTTATGATCATCTCTATTCTTTATTTAGCTAAAAATTCTTTTCTTAATTAGAGTTGTTTATGGGACCTCTTTCCATTCAACCCTATGGAATTATAAAGACATATTCCTCTTCTTGATAAATTGTTTTATGTCAAGGATATGTAAAGAAAAAATGAAAGGCTCATCAAAACATTTGGAACTCTGAAGAAAATTCTTCCTTTTCCTAAATTTATTTTAGTAGTAAAATAAGTAATTATGAAAATGCCAGAAGAAAGAGATGCTATACAAAAAGGAATTTTCCAAGTAAGTCAAAGCTTTTTTATTTTATTTCAACTATTTCTGATAGACACATTTCTAAAGCAAATCACACCTTTACTTGGATTATTAAAAACAATAAACAAAATACATTAATCCTTAATTGATTACTCAGGGTCATAATGAAGAACAACCATTAATTTACTACACTATAATATAGTAATGCTCTCAGAAGCTATTTAAGCATGTAGAGCAAATTGTAAAGTAAGTTAGCATTTGTTATTATTAGTGATTTAGTGCGATCTTCATATGGAGGTTGACATTTTACAATTTTTCTTTGTAACACTAATGTTGTCTTGTTTTTTGACCACGTCTTAAGAATGACTGTCTTTGTTAGCCTCAGATAGCAGAATTTACACTTCATGGTCTGCTTACTATGCTTTCAAATCCTCTCCATGCCTTTTATGGTTAGAGAAAAGATCACTGGATTTAAGAGTCAGATAACACGGGTTTGAATCCTAGCTCTACCAGAAAAACACTGCATGAGGCCTGGATCCAGAAAGGCTTGAGTACAAATTCAGGGTCAAGCACTGACTTTGGACAGATTACTTCATCTCTGTTTGCCTCACTTGTCTCAATTGTAAAATGGGGCTAACATAAAACAGGAAAGTATCTCCCTCCCCATACTGTTGAGAGGATCAAGCAAGAGATCTACAAAGAACTTAGCATAGTGCTGACACACACTAGGTACTTTATCAATGCTATTATTTAGGCAAATCATTTGATTTCTCATGCCCTCCTCTCCTCATCTGTAAATACAGGAAGCTAGACGAGGTGTAAGTCTGTGATGCTTTGCAGTTGTCTCTTGGTTCAGCACTATTTACCCTTTTAATTTGCTATATTTACCAGAATGGAATGTTGAGGCATTTAACTAAGCAGTTGCTATTTGACAAGCATTGTGCTGAGCACTCAGAATTCAAACAGAAAAGTGAAACAATTCCTGCATTTGAAGTGATCATGTTCTAACTGGCAAAGAGGAATATGTATACTCCACAGACCACCAGGGCCTGTCCAAAGACAAGGGTAGGGGTTCTTTAGATTGCACTGTTGAGGAAATTTTAGTTTCTGGGTCTGAGCACATCACTGCCCTCACTCTTACTGTGAGTTACTACAATCGTGACTCACTACCACTTCCAGAATCAAAGAAAAACTCTCCTTGCTTGATAATCTGACCTCCTTTTTCCTTTCCAGTTTTCTTCTAGAATCCCCTCCATGACATAGGGACATTAGTTTCCTAGTTGGTCTACATGCACTGAATGGTCTACAGTGGCTGAAATATTCTGCCTCCCCACCTCAATTTCTTAGCTTCCCCTGGCTTCCTTCAAGACTCGACTCAAAACCTAACTTCTAACCAGGTTCACTTTCCAGCTTCGAATGCATTCCTCTCCCATTGTTATCTTCCATCTGCTCTGAATAAAGTGTGCATCTGTGTGTCTCTGTGTGCATATGGATAGATAGGCATATAGATATACACACACATAAATATATAGTTATACAAATATCCATTGCCTTTCCCACTAGAAGATAAGGACTGTTTTAGCTCTCTGGAGCTCATCACAGTGACTCAAACTTAGGAAGCATTTAATAAATGTTTGGTGGCTTAGTTCTGGGGTGGACAGGTAGGATAAAAGAAAGAATCCCGCTCTAGTTCCCTTTCCAGAACTCCAAACCAGGACACTAAATAACCAAGCTTATAAAATGTGTCTAAAACAAGAGTAAACAAGGTCTGAGAGGCTGACTTATGAGTCAAGCACATGACTTTTAGTTTTACAACTATCCTAGCTTCTCAGAAGTCTTTTTTTTCTTTTTTTTCGTTCTGATTTCAGATAAGTAATTTGCCTCAATGTCCTCAACCATCCAATGAGCTGGAGAAAGAAATAGCAAACCACTCCAATATCTTTGCCAACAAAATCCCAAAAGGAGTCACAAAGAGTCAGACACAACTGAAAAAATAACTAAACAACAAAAATGCAGGGATAAGTAGCTGCTGCTTAAAAATTTTGTGTAGAATTGCCACACTGAAGGATGTCAAAGGAGGAGATAGTTAACTGCTGTGTTTGTACTTCCTCTTTACGACTGTGCAAATCTATGACTTTTGTGGTGATTATAGCATGCAGATTTAAAAATCCAACTTTTTTTTAAAAGTTAATTGGTAAGAATTCATTAATGGGTCAGGCCAGGTTAAGACTTAAATATTAAAGATAGATACAAAAGATACTACAAAAGGTGCTAAGTTCAAGGAGTTATATAATCCTTCTCTCATTGAGAAAGTCAAAAAAGCATTTATGAAGCACCCACTAAGTGCCTATGCATTTGCTACATGCTAAGGTTAAAAACAAAAACAAAACAAAACAAAAAAAACACAAAAAGGTAAAAGACAGTCCCTACTCTCAAGAAGTTCACAGTTTAATGTAATAAATGATTAACAATGGCCCACAAAGTACTCAAGGTAACCCTGACTAATTGAACTTGACTGATAAGGAACTAAATCCAATTAGTGAAAGGATTGACAGAATGCATGCATAGTTTTTTGTTTTTTTTTTTTTTTTTGCCAAAAGTGAAAAATGCTGTCTCTACAGTGTAAATATAGAAATATAGACTCTTTATCTTTACTTTGAGAGGATCCTTAGAAAAACTGTGGGGAAATAACACTGATTAAAAAGGTTAGAAGAGGTTAAGAAAATCAGAAATCCTTTAAAATGTCTCCTTTATATGCCAAAAAATTAATTTTAAGGGTCTTAAAATGAGCATAATTTAGGAGACAGGAACATCTACATTTTAACTTTCATCTAATTTGGGGGAAACCAGTAAATCTCATAGTGTTATTCTGGTGGATTTAGAACTGGAAGCCATCTCAAGGCCTCAACTAATCCAGTGCCTTCAATTTATCCATAATTTACCTTAAAAAAAAAATCAAGGCAAAGAGATTTCACTAAAATTTCATAGGTAGTAAGTGGCAAGACAAGAGACTCAGGTCCTCTGACTACAAATCCAAGATTCTTTTCCAGTATAACTGACTTCTTCAGTTTCCCAAAAAGTGGACACTACAAGAGATAGTGAACTAATAAGTAATTCCCACTTGGCTATCACTAGAAAATATTCATTATGATATCCCATGTATGTACTATATAATTTTATATTTATGTAAGCTGCAATGATATAATGTCTTTAAGGTTTCCAGAGTGCTTTACAAGTAACAAGCTTGTGAAGTAGGTAGTGTAAGTATTGATATCCTCATCTGACAAATGAGAAAACTCCACAAAGTTTAGGAATTTGCCTAGATACACACAGAGATACTGAGTACTAGCTGGAATAGAAACTCAATCCTAAATCTTTATAATCTATAACCCACAATCTATATCCCACCTTGCTTTATCTATAATCTAGTATATATCATATGTCATAAGTCACATGTCATATAAGAAAATTTAAAATGTTTTGTTTTATTAACAAAGTCAGAGGCAGAGGAACTTCTGACAAATGTGGAATGAGACAAAATAAGAGTATTTTCTCTGCTTCTTTTGACTCATTTACTTTTATTTTGTTAAGTACTTTTCTTTTTTGCTAAGATTTTAGCTCATTCTATACATTCATCCAAAGTTTTTACCAAGTTATGAAGTTTATTTTTTAAATTTAAAATATAATTTCTTCTAAAAATGCATATTCAATCCAAAAATGCATATAATATTACTTCTAACCATAAACTCCAAACATACTAGAAATCTAGATTTCAGTCCACCACCCACAGCAAACTTTGCTTGTTCAATAACATCACTGGTTGCCTGGATTCACTCACGTGACAAATAAAATAAACTCTAAAGCCTCATCATAATCTGAAGGTAATCCAGGTTTTCTACAACTATACCAGCAAAGGATAAGTTCTGATAGGTCTTAGACCAAGATGATCAAACAGCCTTAAAATAAGGGGCAGAAATGGACTATATAAAAATCTGTCTAAGGACTAGCCTAGCTATATTTGGAAAGATTCATCATCATAATGGCAACAAGGTAATGACCATTAGGCAGGAGGTAACAAAGTCTCAAGCAGACTGGTGAGAATGTCAGAGCAAAGAAGAAGGCATATAAAAAGTGTTACAAAGATAACATCAATAGATCTTGACAACAAATTAGAAATGGAGGGCTAAAGAGAAAGTGGGGAATAGAATATAAATCCAACTTTGTCCATATAGTCCATGCCTGTACTATCCTTATCTAGTAAAGAGATAGCAGTTTCAGACCATTTGGAAGTTTAAATATTTTTACTTGACTTTCTCAATGTTGTGATTTCTTTTCTTTTTACTGTCCTTTTTTATCTATGTATTTTCACTTTTCACTTATGTACTCTCATTGACCCAGAAGCTCAAAACCAAAACTGTCCTGAACAGGGACAAACGGCAGAAAGACAAGTAAAAGATGAAGTGAGGAAGATGTGAGTGAACAAAAAATTTTATACAACAAGTAGTGAACTCCAAACCACAATTCTGAGAGCATTAAATAATGACTATCTGAATATACTGAATTCAACTTCAATATTTTGTCCTTGAATATAGCTATGAATCTGACTTGGAGTGAGAGATAGGTGTCTTGTCTCATAGCAAATTCTTTCCTTTCCCTCCCTCAATTAATCACTAAAGACTTTAAAATTATCCTCTATCATATGTCATCTTTTGTCTAAAATATTTTTTCAATTTTAAACTAGAAAAATTTATCTGAAGAGAAAAAAATTCCAAACAAAATCTGGGGTGGCAGAATAGTACAAATGAATGCATGGTAGATTTGGAATTGGAGGACATAGCTTTGAAAACTGATCATTCTACTTATTTGCTCAAATCACTATGGAAAAATTTCCTTTTTCAGTTTCCTCATGTATTAAATAAGGGGGCTGGACTAAATGACCTCTATGGATATTTCTAGTTCTAAATCTAGCTTCATCAGACCCCATTTCTCAAAATGTAATCACATTCTTAACTACACAGGATGAAAAGTGACCTAATTATTTAGAATTGATATATGACAAGTCACTGAAAGATAGATAAACAGACAGATATCCAAACCCCAGTTTCCTGTCCAAGAATGCATTTTCCATTTGCTTTGTTATTTTTCTTTTTTTGTTCATATTAACACAAAAAGTTCTGATTCAAAATTGTTCCCCCTTATAATATGAAATGTTGCATGCAAAATAAGGTACCATTTCCCAGATTTCTCCGGTGCCTAACAAGGAAACTTAACCAGAATCTAATCAAATTACTTATTTCACCTGATTTATAAACAAATTCCTAGAAAACCTGTTGGTTAAGGTAAAAGATATACTACAAAGATTAAAACTTAAATGCTAATTTTATGTAGAATATTTAGAAAATTTCTTATGTAGGATGTATTAAGGTTACAGAGAAATTAATGCTTCTCTTAAATATGTCCTTGTCTTATAACACAAATTCAAAAAGCTTTTTAATGTATATTTCTAAAGCTAAAAGGCTCCGTGCAATTATTTAACTCAATGAGTTAGTGACACCTAGTGTCAAGCCTGTATACTACATTCAGCAAAGCCTCAAAACAATTCTTTTCATCCTCATTAATCTTTATTCAATAAATTGAGAAAGCAGAAGATATTTTATTTTAATCAATAATAATGATGAATATAATTAAAATTATGATTACAATAACTTTTTATTTACATACCCAGAATTAAACTTTTTTGTCTTGGGCCTTTTAATCATCTTTAAAGAACATTTTTAAAAAACGTAAAACTTATTAATAATTATCTAGTTAAAGAGAGAGCAGTTCAGACCATTTGGAAGTTTAAATATTTTTACTTTACTTCCTCAATGTTGTGATTTCTTTTCTTTTTACTGTTCTTTTTCACCTATGTATTTTTACTTTTCACTTATGTACTTTCACTGATCCAGAAGCTCAAAACCAAAAATGTCCTGAATAGGAACAAATGACAGAAAACTAAGTTAAAGGTGAAGTGAGGAAGATGTGAGTGAACAAAAATCCATTAGTATATATACGCCTTGGACTGACAATAAGAATGAACAATAAACAAAACAGAATAAAACAGCATACAGGACTATATCTGAGAATCTATAAAATACTTTCAATGACCCAAACTTTTCCTTGAAACAAAAATTTAACTTTCTTAACACCAAGATTTCTCCAGTGATGATAAGTGGTTTAACAAGTAAAGTATATGACTGTCTCTGAAGGATTACACTGATACACTAATATGCAATGGTATGGTTGGTAATGGTAATTTAAGCTATCCCTTAAACTCAATATGGCTAAAACCAAACTCTCCCTCCCAACAATACTGATTACTCAATACCTACTAATGAATCCAACACTCTCGGGAACCAAGGCTTGATAAAGTACAACAAAATTTTTTGTAATAAATCTTCTCTTTCCTTCAGTACAACCAATTAACTTCTTTGATTATTTCTATTGATATCCTATTTGTCACATTCCTCTTTTCTCTGTTCCTATAGACTTTATTTATCTCATAGCTCAACTCAACAAATATTTATTAAGTACCGAATAGGTACAAGACATTTTGTTAGGTGCTGGGGACAGAGAGAAAAATTAAACTGTCTTAGTCTTCAAAGAGTTTACATTCTTATTATGGAATATTATTGTTCTGTAAAAACGACCAGCAGGACGATTTCAGAGAGGCCTGGAGAGACTTGTAGGAACTGATGCTGAGTGAAATCAGCAGAACCAGGAGATCATTATACACAGCAACAAGACTATATGATGATCAATTCTGATGGACATGGCTCTCTTCAACAATGAAATGTTTCAAACCACTTCCAGTCGTTCAGTGAAGAAAGCCATATACACCCGGAGAGAGGGATGTGAAATATGGACCACAACATAACATTTTCATACTCTCGATTGATGTTTGCTTACATTGTGTTTCCTTTATCTGATATTTCTTTTGTGTAGATACGATTTTTCTTGCACAACAATGCTCAGTGTGGAAATATGTATAACATATATTCAATTTGTCAAGTATTTTATCATAATTAACATGTAGTGGATATTCTGCCATCTAGGGGACGGGTGGGGAGTAGAAGGGAAAAATTTGTAACAGAAAGCTTTGTAAGGGTTAATGAAGAATTACCCATACATATGTTTCGCAAATAAAAAAAATAAAATTAAAAAAAAAAAGAGTTTACATTCTTGTGGGGAAGATACAGCATTTACACATATAAGTACATTCAAGTTAATCTGAGAAGGAAAAGAACATTAAAAATTGAGTGATAAGGAAATAATTCATACAGAAAATATCTCATAAGCTGAGCCTTAAGGGAAGAAGACAAGGATTATAAGAGACAGAAGTAAAGAGGAAGAGCATTCCATGAATACAGAAGACCTCACGAGAAAGTTGAAGAGATGAAAGATGGAATGCTGAAATTAGAAAACAGCAAAACAGCTAACAGCTCAGTATGCTTGGAAAACTGAGTGTGATAATAATACAAAGCCTACTACAAAAATTGATTTATACTCTTAATACTATTTTATAATATTATTTGATATCCCAAATACCTTTTGATAATATTTGATAATACACATTATCAAAAGGGATACTTAGCTTAATAAACACATTAATTTATAAAAGGAGAGAGACAGAAGGGCAGTTAGGTGGCGCAGTGGATAGAGCACCAGCCCTGAAGTCAGGAAGACCTGAGTTCAAATCTGGCCTCAGACACTTAACACATCCTAGCTGTGTGACCAAATCACTTAACCCCAATTGCCTCAGCAAAAAAAAAAAAAAAGAAAAAGAAAAAGATAGAGAATCAAGGAAAATAATGAATAGAGGACAAGGTAAAGGGAAAAAAAATAACAGCTCTCAATCTGTGTCATAGAGCAGCAGTTATTAAAACTATTACTGGTTAAAAAAAATAAAGCAGTGAAGAGGTAGATCAGTGAAACAAAAGGGAATCAGAATCAATAGAATAAAATAACTCAATATGTGAGAAAGAGCTCCCTATTTGATTTAAAAAAATGTGTTTTTTTTTAAATTAAAGCTTTTTATTTGTATAACATATTTTTGGGTAGTTCCCCAACATTGATCTTTACAAAGCTTTCCATTACAAATTTTACCCACAGTCCCCTCCTCTCCCCTAGATGGCAGGAAGTCCACTACATGTTAATAATGTTGAAATGCTTGAGAAGTTATGCAAGAAAAATCCTATCTACAAGAAAAAAAAAGAATCAGAGAAAGGCAACACAATGCAAGCAAATGTCAATAGAGATCATGAAAATGTTACGTTGTGGTCCATATTTCATTTCCCTCACTCTGGGTGTATATGGCTTTCTTCAGAGAACAATTGGAACTGGTTTGAGACAATTCTTTGTGGCAGAGAGCCATGTCCATCAGAATTGATCATCATGTAATACTGTTGCTGCTGTGTATGATG